>WOGN01001588.1:0-17198 GCA_015342105.1 Leptinotarsa texana
TCGATCGTCTGGCCTTGCGGTTCGAACCACCGGTTCACACATCGGTTGAGTGAAGCAAACCACGTCATGAAGGCCACCCACGTCATGAAGGCCACCCACGTCATGAAGGCCACCCACGTCATGATGATGGTCACGTAGTGACCATCATTAACCTAAAGTTGGTCACTAACTTGCACTGACGAGAGGCCAAATAGCCCGAAACCGGTCTGCAAGTATGCCCGTTTCTATAATTGATAATCGATTCCAGCAGTTCTATCGACAACAGCATATGCAGGAAATACTTCTGTGAAGACACTGACACCTGTTGGATATAATCCAACGTCGTTCGTGGTAATTGCCAAGGGAATAGTTGTTTTCTGATAGATGTCAGTCCATTAACCTACAGTATATATAAGTCGAGACTGATCTGAACATATTGTTCTTTCAGTTAATTCTATAAGATATAGATATAGAATAAGAATGAGAAAATATATTTTTTTCGAAAACTTTTCGAAAAAAGAAGATGGAAAGATAGAATTTGAAATTTTCCATACATCTTAAGAAACAAAACAGTTAAATTCGACTTTTTAGTATCGTTCAATATTATTCACTTTACATTTTCACGAGACCCTCATGCCTGACTCATTTATTTTCACTACGCCTCTGTATGTGAGAAGGACCACTCTACGCTTATATCCAACAATTTGGGTCATAAAATATCCAATATTCGATGTCTGGAATACGTCCAAGATTTTGAACTTGGTTCCTTTCGAATGAATACATTTTCAGAATTAGATTCAGGGTCGAATTGTTATCAATGAAAACAATTTTTTCTTTGAGTGGATTCGAATGATCTTGCAAGAGGAAAAGAAGATACCGTGGAAGAAGACTTGATAAATGCTGCAATTAATAATATTCGAACTGAAATCCTGTTTTGGGAATTTTAAGTGGATGTCTGATTGAATAGAAACATATTTTTGTAATGTTTTTACTTATGTCTAATCCGCACTAGACGATTCGACGCCAAATCACAAAACTCCGTACAAGAAACCATATACAAAAAAGAAGAGCGAACATAAATTTGAGGAAGCAATTAACATTCAAGGGATGTTCATTACATAAGAAATCGCTTCGGTTCGATGTGTAATAAATCGTTTTTGTGACGTGAAACAATCTCTCACTTCCTTTTCATCAAGGACAATCGAGATTCGAAAGACAACTACTAAAATGGAACTTGTGCTTTGTTTGACAATCCTGTCTTTATTCAAACATAGACACAACATACACCGTTTCCGCCCAGAATATTTAAAAGGAAAGTCTTTTTGAAGACAACAGCAATTTTTTAAATATCTTGTCAAATATCAGTTTTAAAAAAGTGGCATCATGTAAATTTGGAGCAGGTAGTAGTACTACTTCGAACCTTGCAAAAATAATATTTGTTCACATCACTATTTACATATGGGTTTTGTACTGAAAAACTTTTTGATCTTCATTTCACATTTTGTTTATGTTCGTTCAAAAAAGAAACTTTTTTTACCACTCGAATTACAGTTTCGAATCATCTAGCCACAAGTGACAAATTTTTATATCTAGTCTGCATCGTACTTGTCACGTATCATTGAACACTTTTAGAAAAAAGTCACTCAAGCAATAGCCACAAGAGAGAGAGAGAGAGAGAGAGAGAGAGATACGTTTGATGTCATATTCTTTTAACGACATTTTTTGTAGAAGACTCAATATTTTATACTGTTTTTTGGGTTTATAACCGCCCACAATCTGAAAAAATAAAAATAAATCAATCGATAATATTTTTGGAGTGTAGTAAAAGCAAAATGAAAAGTTCACCTCGAAAAGTTACTACGTAATATAAACTACTTGAAAGTCCAATAAGTCAGTGACTTGTTTATAAAATTTTATATATAAATTAAAAAAAAAGTCAAATGAAAAAAATAAATATTGATACTTATCTTTCTTAAGGGGTTAACGTTTCGGAAAAAAATCCTTTTCCGTTTTCAAAACCTGTATTTACTATGAAAATCAAACCTCAAACTGTCATATTTCTATTTTTTTTTAACAAAAGTCAAATTTAAATAGTTTAAAATGGAATTTCCTGAAGTCACACGTGACAGTCTATATAAACACACATTCTCTACTGATTTACCTTCCATTTTTTCAAATTGTGAAGGTTATTAACCCAAAAAACCAGTATACATTACATCTTGTCGACAAACATTTTTCTGATGAAATGTAATGTATAATATTAATAAATCATTAGGAATGATTACTTTATTCTGAAGTGAAATTGACAGATGAAACTTTCAAGATGGCGACTAGGCGCCTGAGTCTGGAGTAATGTGGTGATGCTCCATGTTGTTGGAATACAATATCCATATCGAATTCACCAGGTTTCGTTTCGACAATTTCAATGATGAGAGGGTCAACAGTAGTTTCCAGTATATTCAAATACAGTTCTCCCCTGTTAAATTTTGATCAATAAATAGAGGTTCTACAATATGGTTTCCTAATATTCCTACCCAAACGTTTGGTGTCACTCCAATAACGGCAATTTTGTCTGTGAACATTGCCGTTTAAAAAAATGTACATTCGTCACCAAAACAAATATTGTCGAGATAGGTAGGATGTTTTGCAATGGTTTCCATAATGATTTCGCAGAATTATGTTCTTTGATCAAGACCATCATCAGTTAATTGGTGTACCATTTTAATTTTGTATGGATGATACCTATTCCTCTTCAAAAGTCTCCAGACAGTAGAAGGAGACACCTCACAAACATTCGCGACGGAATAAGTAGACTGTTCAGGATTTATTTCCATCTTACCAATTATTTGCACTTGCTTTTCTTCCGAAATGGACGGATGACCGGGGGGCTTTTTGTTATGTACACTACTGGTAGTTATCAAATATTTTCTACAGATAGGACGATTCGGAAAACGTTCGTTGAAAATACTTTAGGTCTCGTGAAAGTTACCAGTTTAGAGAATGTTGACGTGGTACCTTTCTACTAGCAAAACCGAAAACTAAATGAGAATATTCTAACTGAACAATGATGTTCATTGTCATACTGACATTTTTTGTCGTTTTTATAAAAAAATAACTTAACAAACCTTATGGGGTTGTTAGAATTATCATATGGCAGATAAAAAGGAATATTTTTAGAAATATCGATATTAATGTCTTTTTCTTCAGGAAGTGAAGTATGCGTCAGGAGCTTCAAAGGGATGTCTCACATGTCTCCATTTAATTTTTTTTTCTAGATAGCGCCTAGTCGCCAACTTGAATGTGTCATCTGTCAATTTCACTTCACTTCAATAAAGTATTCATGCATTAATTTCATTATCCCAAATTTCAATTTTTTGAGTTGACCCGTTCAAAAAATAAAAGGGGGGGGACATTGAAGAAATGCACTGTATATACATACATATATACATGTACAAACATATATACACACATTTGCACATACTCAAGCAGTGTGTTCGTTAAAATGTAAGCTTGTAAAATGTAAGGAAAAGAAAAAACATATATATGTTTATGCGTCGAAGTTAACCTTAAAAAATTCATCTAGTGTATAGTAAGCGTTTTTTAACAAGAACTACCTTCAAGTTTCCTAAAAGATAGTAGCGTGATACATTCTGATAAACGATTAGGTTACTTGTTCATTTTCACTCCATTATATATAATTGAGGTCTTGATTTGACTACTTGAAATAGGAACCTTTTATTGAGAAGCCAGTCTAGTATTGTGGTGAGGGTGTGAGGTGTGAGAAGTAAAGGTATCTTCGTTCTTGTATATAAGGCATACTGTTTTAAGAACAAAAAATGAAGTCACAGTTGAAATTCCATGCATTATAAATAGTAGCTTGCATGGATCATTCCACTGTGCTTGCTCCACAGAGATACCGTAAGATGAAAACAGATTGAAACAGCTGTTTACTGCATTCACCCCAAAATGCTTCACCATACCTTAGATGGGAGTCTATGAGGGTATAATAAACATTTTTTGCTGCGTGAAATCCTAGGTTCTTACATATTATTCTAAGTGCAAAATATCCGGAAAAAAGTTTCTTATTTATAATGTCTATATGCTCCTCGAATTCCAGACACGCATCTATTAATTCTTGAAGATATCTTATTTGTAGATATTAATTGTAGATATCTTATTTTCCACTAATGTATTTTCCATACGAATTTCTGGTAGACTGCACTTAAAGGTGATTATACATGTTTTTTTAGTGTGAAGTCGGTGTATTAACAAATAACTTTGATCGTTACCTAAAAATATTGTTGTAATGTTAATTAGGAAGAAATATTTTTAAGTACCTAACCTTGACAGACTTTTAAAGATATGGATCATTTCATTTAATTTCTTTTTGGAACAACTCTAAAATCATCAGGTCTTTAAAATTTTTGTGTTCATCCATATTTTATTTTGTGTTCTGGAACAAATCAATGAAAGATTGTAATCACTGAAAGGTTTATTTTTCCTAATGTTCTAGATGTTTGTTAGGAAATTAGAAGGCTCTGAATTCAGATAGTCCAGATATGATTCCAAATAAAATATACACTGATTGTTTCCTTGTTAACATAAGGTCTTCTGTCTGAAGCCACATGTATACATTTGACTACTATGAACTTTTAAGAACGGCCGTTACTGGACGAACGGAAAGATGGATAGTGAACAGTACCTGTATATACTTTCTTCGAAATGAATCATTACCTAGTTCACCGGTTTTGTTTTCTAATGCAGAAGTTCTTGATCATAGAACCTACAAGACGGTTCGTCTCCACATTATACACGTCCAATTATTGAATACTTTATCAAATATTTGGTAATCGATAAATTGTCAGATCTGGGTTTATTAGATGTGTAGAGGCGGTGACATTTCCCCTTACGAAGATACTATCTACAAATATAAAAAATTATCGAAACTCCTCAATTCCGAATTAGATTGATCCTGTGTTACGCAGTAGCTTTCACTGCAAGGCAATTAGTTTAAATCAGAATCCAATGGATCGAAGCAGCGCTGGTATTGGATCATGCATACTTAGTTTTTGGGATTTGGTTTCAACTAGTTGCTTTGCAATGAAAATTGCAGAGAAAGACAAATAAAAATCTCGTTTGGCTTTACAAATGACCACCTTAGGGAGTTTTATTTTTGATATTCACGGATTGAGTCACCTTCTTATCTTACACATAAGGATATTTTTGTCCATTACACACTCCATAGAAAAATTGAAAAAGTATTAGTGGGCGTTAACATAAGTGAAATTTTGCACTGGGTAGGCCTATTTAACAACAACATTTTAGTTGTGTAAATGACCACTATGGCGTTGATACTCGAACAAATGGCGTCATAGTTAAAAATTATATGCCAAGGGGACAAGATTTCAAGGTCGGACGAAATTGACGTGAAAAGTGTCATTTTCAGAACTTTCGTGAGAAACAGACGGTAGTGTTACATCACTTGTCGCCAAGAGGGCGCTACCTTCTTCTTTTGAAATAGAAAAGAAAATCTTGGAATAACTCGTTTGATAGGTATTTCAATTCCATATCCAACACAATTTTACTTTTGGAAATCGGAAGAGTCGTTTATGAGTAATTGTGAACATCTGCGTAATGCTTCGTTTATGAGCTCTATTTTCAAATCTGTTTAAAATCTGTTTTTCCGTCAATCAGCTGCCGCCCCCATACGAACGACAACTCTCAGAAGTTGAGAAACTTCTAAGGACTAACGAGGTCTTACCTTTTAACGTGTGATTCCTAACACGGTTGCAGAATCATTCCAGCTTCAACCAGATAAATTCTCTCGAGAAAAATATCGGGTCGAGGCAGGAATCGAACACACGACCTTCCGATCGTGAGTCGGATGCACTACCACCACGGCCAATTCCACAACTAAAATAGGTACGTACATACGAAAAATAATTGAATGGCCAAGAAAATCTCCATCAGATTCAAACCCGTTGGACTATTTTCTCTGAAGTGATTTGAAAACTAAAAATAATTTTGATATACCTAACACAAGAAATTTAATCAGTCAGTTCAAAAATAGCAGATAATGTTGAACAACATTTTTTAGATTGGGGGATTCCTTCCCTTTAATGAACAACAATTCCAACATTTATTTTAATTTGATGATATTTTAGTGGGTTACATTTTAAAACCTCAGTTGTTTCCTCAATGTCATAATTCAAATACACTTTGGTGGATTTAGTATAAAAAATATCAATCAATATTACAAAATGTACTTTACCATTTGGATATGTGAATTTGTTGTTAGATGAAGAGGTAGAAGGCTGGGACTGAATCACAAAATAGTAATTTTTAAAATAAAAATCTGAGCATTTTGCTGAAATTTTTTCGGGACCCTTTTTTATTGTCTATCCGCAACTTAAGCACTATATAAGAATTTGAGAATAAGTAAAATTTTAAAAAACATCTTCATTTGTTTAAAAAATATTCAGACACCCAGTACTATTATGAATTCAAATCTGAATAAATATGGATTTCTGGGTTCTGTCGGTAATAATCGATTACCAACGAAATGTAATATCGCGAACCAAGACTGACTCATTAGATATTATATCATCAACGAATTTAAATCACCGATCGACACGGATGAAACAAGTGAATTCGGTTAAGTGGGTCGCGTAGGAAGGAGAAAACGATTCTTGAATAATAGGTAAAAAATTGAAATCTAGGTCAATAATTGGTTGGAGATCGTCGACTTTTTTTTGCATGCCCAAAGATGGTTCCGATGACAAAATAGAACACATGCAGATATTTTTCATGAACAAAAAATGATATTTTACGCTTGGTTGTCGTTTGAAAACGACAATCTTCAAAAAAGATGATATAAAAGATAGAAATTCAAATAAATAACCGCTGGCGTCAAAACATGTGACGTCAGAAGGATCGTATTTGTATCACTAGAGACGTAACTAGTCCCCATATTCTAAAAACAACCCTTTTTTCTTTTTTTACTCTTCCATTAGTTATGGGGAGCTGCGAATATTTTTAAGACTCAAGAAAGCTATACGAATCATCAGTCACTCTGATTATAGAGAACATTGCTAACGTCTTAACGTCTTTCCATAAAATTTAAGATAGTGACTCTACCTATATTATACATATTTGCAGTGTTAGTTGAAATTTACAAAAAGTCGAGTTCCTTGATCAGACAGTCTGATTTACCTACCTAATTATAACACACGGAATGCCAATTCAATTTGAACAGAAAGATTTCGTTTAACAACATCTCAAACAAAGCTTGAGCTATAATTTGTTTGTTAAGTTTAAAGTTCTCAGACAATCTAAGTTTATAAAAAGAGTGAAAAACTATTTTCTGTTTTTACTCAGTCAATAAATATTCGGAACATATATCGACAACCTAATTTTAACAATAGTTTATGTGTTATTTTTTTCTTCACTGAGGATACACCGAAACTAGTCAACCGAAATTAGTCAACAATAAAGAAATATCGTGGAAAATAGACCAAAGTGTGTTTTTGTAGTGTATCCTCAGTGAACATGAATTTCCACAAAAAAAAAACAAATCGTCAATCAAGGAAGTTATTTCTTCTTCTTTTTTCATATGTAGGTTGGACAAGCTTTGTGTTGATATTGTGTAGGTAGATATTTGTTTATGACTGCAGAATATTTTAGATAAATTTTAAAATATTTGTGTTCTCTAATATTTAAAATCTTTGTGTTGTCCAATATTTATGACTCATTTTAATTGTAGATGACTTGCTACAAACATATTTGAGTATGTAATGTAGTCAATAAACTTTTTGAATCGTGACGTTGGATTTTTTTTGAGTTGAACTTGGACGTGCGTAAAAATATGAAGTGGCTACCCCACGCAATACAAATTTTGTGCGGTGTATTCCCATCAGGTCACCAACACTGGAACAGATTCCATCATTTTGTGGAGTTTTATAGTATTTTGTCTGGAGCGCGTTTTATTTTTGTGTAATTAGATACTGAATAAAATTGAATTGTAATTATGCTGTCTTTGTGAAAAATATAAAGTGACGCATTTGAAGTACCATGATATTCAGTCCTCTGTGACAAAATTTAAAAGGAATACAACTATGAATTTTAAGATATATGATGGAATTCGTCGATACTTGATGAAAATCTATAACTAACGTATTCACACTTTTTTGTGAAATTTTCACTGAACGATTTTACAAAAACGCAACACGTGTTTCGGCATACAATGGTTTCTTCGGTCGTGTCTTCACTAACTAATTCAATTTAATTGTATAACAATAAAGTGTTTTTTGGGTACGTTATGTATCTAAAGTATATACAGTTTTGAAATGGAAATGTATTCAAGTAGCCTGGTATTCTAAACTATGGCGGTTTACACCTACCAGACGACTGTTAAATTTGTTACACAAGATATGCCATTTGTCTAAAAAGTACCTACTTGAAGATTGTTCTGTGTAATCAACTTCTGTTGCTTTTATGAATCCAGTAATTAATCAACTTGCATTTGAAAGAAATCAATTGTTAAAGTTCATTATAATGTAAAATTGAAGAAAATTTTGCTACGAAGATATCTTTCAACGTGAAGGTTCTTGAGCAGGTATTTTAGCTGCTTCAATAGTTCGCTTAATGAGTTCTGAGAACTACGATAATTTTCAGAAATTTCTCTAATGTATAAAACTGGTAAAACACTAAAACAAATCATTTTAAAATAAAGTTAATTAATACTATAGCTTGCCCATCAAATATTTCTTTTTTATGACAATTTGAAACATTCAAAAATACTTTTTCACACATTAATTATTATTTTACAGATGTAATCAACTTCTGACAACTCTGTAGACATTTTCAAATGTTATTGTCAGTGTGGGGGTGAATATAACTTGCGTTCGAATTGTATATCTCTTTATAATCCATATGACATATCTTATCAAAATTTCAGTAATTTAAACCTTTTATCACTTAGACAAATATGGAAAAACAAACAGAAGGCAATAAACTAGTGTTTTAATGGTTTCTTGAAAATGTCAAGTACTTAGTTCTCTGGTTCTTGTAATTGCATGTTCTTTATCATCAGATGAAGACTATGATTGTATAAATGGAAAATGAAAAGTCAAAGTACGACGCAAAAAATATAGAAAAATATTATTAGGCATTAAGCTGGAAACAATGAACATTACTCAAACACAGTTAATGAGTACATTGAATAAGATAATAAATTGATGGATGTAGCCGTTACTACGTGGTATAGGTTAGGTTAGGTTCAAAGTGAGTTGGTCTAATCGACCCTCCACCGCATCCCGCAAGGGTTTATTGTGGCTCACACCTATTCACACTCGAGCAAATAGACCCAGCTTGTTAACGGAGCCGATTAGTTTGTATGATGAGTGGTCTTTCAGTTCAGATGGTAAGAGTATGGCTCTGCCGCACTCTGAAAACATGATTCGGCCCCCAGCGGGACAAGCACAAAGTATATGCTCTGCAGTTTCATCATTTTCTAAACAGAGGCAATACACACTGTCTTCCGACAGTCAGAGTATCTGCCTATGATGATTGAAATGACAGTGACCTTTGATACCAATTTAGACGTTGTTCGATAGGAGCCAAGAGCTTCCAACGCCGCTTGACCGTCCGAGAATATTTTTATCGACTTGTGTATGAGGTTGGATTCTTCCAATCTCTCCGTACACAATTCAATAGCGTAAATTTCCGCTAGAAATACAGTCGGATAGGTTCCTAGGCTGGTAGATGTCTCTGTGCTGAGTCTGCGACTCAAAACACCTACACCAGAACCGGAAGGTGTTTTTTATCCATCTGTAAACCAACAACTATCTGCTCTTAATATTTCCTTCTCCAGGAGGATCCAGTCCTCTCTACGTAGTAGATCATCGTAAAAAATGAGAAATAAACATTTCTATATTTTTTACCACTTTTTTGTAGCTAAAGTTACTACAGTTACTATAGTTTGAAATGTCCTTATAGGACGAAACTGCAGTAACGTTAGTTACAAATAAAAGTGGTAAAAATTAGACATTTTCATTTTTCATGAATGAGGTAAATTTAAAAGCATCTTTTCAAATTCTGGACGTTTCAAGAAAAAGACGAGTCAGTTTTTTGTTGTTGATCAAAGAGTGTGAACTTTTACTGTCGAAGAAAACTGCCTCAAAGCAATTTTCCGGATTGTTGGCCGGTGTCTGCATGTTTTATGCTTGAAGATTCGCCTAAAACTGTTGTAGATATTATCGAAAGCGATGAGTCAAAGGACGAAGTATTTTAGCTGCCCTCATATGGTAGTGAAGCCCTCACATGATGTGCTGTGAAGACAGCTATAGAGTACCTTGTCCATTGCATCATCGCCTTTGATTGTATCTACAGCAGTCGTAGACGAAACCATAGGTCTAAAAACCTGCAGACCACGTCTAACGAAATAGAAAAAATCTTTTGACATAATTCAATGCTGATGAATTTGAAAGTCCTAGTATTATAGAAGCTTTACAAACAATATTCTCAACAATTGTTAGGATCCAATGTAATGAAATTTTTGATGATCCTTGCTTAGTCGTTATGATGGTATAATGGGTATTTACTTTCATTCTATACGTTAATGGTTATTCAAACACATTTTTTTTCTCCTAAAAACTGAGAAAATAGCAATATATTTATATCAGACACCTTTAGGGTAACATTAAACGTGGTAACAAAAGCTCATCGTTTGAGTATAATTAAATATTATTTTATTGAGAACTAGGGACTAGGTACATATTTACACCTCAAATGAAATTATGCATGTATTATAAGTAATCTCTCTACACGTTTTTCTATTGAAAAAAATTCAATTTACCGCACAAATTTAGAAAATCATCCGTTATATAACAATTACGGATTGCGTTTAAGCGCACCTAATCGATTTTTCACACAAATTTCCTAATTTCCAACTAAACGAATTAAGAAAACTTTGACTGTCAAATAGAGTATAAATTAGTTAGGTGCATTGCATCGTTAGCGTTTCCCAAGAGTTTTATTACTCATTCGTTATTCCGAACAAAGAAATAAACCACTTTCCAATACGCGATTCTCAAGGCGAATGAGTTCGTTATTATATTAGCACAATAAATTTATATATGAGTCAGGAAGTTACGAAATGTTATGTTTGTTTTGTATTGTTATTGCAATGAAGGGTGAATCTAAAAACTGAGACTGATAAACTGATAGTTATCACTATAGTTTTCCCCTGAATAATCACGTACTTCACGATTCGAAAACTATATAAGTAGTGAAAATCACTACATGGTATGGAAGAAGAAATTCGCTGTCTGTTCGCTGTCTGTTCCTATGTATGGTTAGATCTTTAAAACTACGCAACGGATTTTGATGCGGGCTTTTTTAATATATGTAGTGATTCCTATTGAATAACTACATACTACACTACATATATTATAATGTATAACATACATAATATAGTAGAGAAACACTGATAATTTTAGATAGATTAAAAAATGTACTACCGTATATTGTACACCTTAAAAAGGTCTACAAAAAAGTCCACGATAGTATACTCGAAGTAACTAGTATTGTGCATAGTTGAACGTGTCGGCGCCTCAAAGGCCAAAAAAACCAATACAGAGAAATACACTGGCAAAAAAGGATTAAAAAAGTAATTTTAGTTGAAAAAAACTATTTTGATTTAAATGACGATAGTGATAGTGAAACAAAGAATATGGAAGAGGACTTATATATATGATGTGTTGTTGTTCCGGGTGTTTTCCGAGTGTGTCTCACTCCTCATGGAAACATCCCCGCATCTTCCGTAATATTCGAGGTAGAACGATGAAACTCTCAGGACTGATGGAAATGCCCAAAATGCACCTACCACCAGAATGGGGTTGGCCAAAGTGATATACACTGTCCGCCACTCGCGATGGAACATCCCAGTTTTACGGTAAAACATATTAGGGGGCAAAATAGACTGAAAATTCCTTCAGATTCGTGATCAGTACTACCAACTTACTGAGAATACACTTTTTTCCTGAAAAAAATTCAGTCCTGAAAAATCCGAATTTGTCTCACTTCTTATGGAAACACCCCCGTATCTTCCGTAATATTCGAGATGGAACGATGAAACTCTTAGTACTGATGGATCGCCCTGGGCGACCCTGGGAAGCTGGCGCCGAAGAAATATCTGGCGATGACCAGGAAAAATCTACTTTTAACAGTAGGATTTCTGCCTGGCCACTGTCAACTAAGGAGACACCTCCACAATATGGAGCTACACACCTCTATGCAGGATGTGCATAGAGGTGTGTACTAGCGTGTGAACAGGAAGATAAAACTGTCAGCCATATCTTATCTATGCGAATGTCCGGATTTATCGTCAATAAGAGAGTGTATGTTCGGCGAGTCTTGGCCTACATCTGCCGGTATAAAGGAGATATCTCCCAGAGACCTGTCAACTTTCCTGGAAAGGACAGGGTGGACGATGATCTAGGAGGACAACACCTTGGGAGGATATACAATGGGTCACATGTGGCCTAAGTGATGTGGGCCTACACTCACCCTCCCTACTCTACAGATACAGATATAGAGATACTAACAGTGTCTGACTATAGAAAAATCACTTTTCCGACACTCACGTAATTATTGCAGATTGATTTGATGGTTTCAAATAAGAAGTTTGGCTATTAAATAACGAGACTGCGCGCCTAGAGAGTGCCCTAGAGGAATGGGGAAAAACGAGCTGGAAATCTTCCTTATTCATGTACCAAAACACATTCTCGTCACTATTATAGTATTTGCGCTGTAGTGATTTGAAACGAACGTGTTTTTTTCTCGGACCGAAAATCATGTGTGACGAAAACCAGGAGCAACGTATCAACCTCAAATTTCTCGTTAAATTGAGAAAAACTTCGACCGAGGCTATAAATTGTTACAAGAGGCCTATGGGGACAATTCTCTATTTCGTGCATGTGTTTTTGAGTAGTGTAAGCGCTTCAGTGGGACAGGAGCGAGCATTGAAGATGAGCAGCGCAGCGCCCAGGTTGCCCTGTCACTGTTTCAACTCCGGAAACAGCCACCAAAATCAACCAAATTATGCGTGCAGATCGTCAAATGAGCATCCGGATGTTCCGAGGCTCTAAACGCCTATAAAGAAACGGTTAAAAAAATTTACACGAGGAATTGCACATGACAAAAGTCTGTGCGAAGTTGGTGCCGAAAAACCTGAGTCCTGACCAAAATCTCTTACAATATGTCTGTTCAGATTTCCTTGAAAGGTTAGAAGAAGATCCCGGCCTGATGACGAAACTTGCGGCAAAACGTGGATTTTTCAATACGATGTTGAAACAAAGCGGCAATCGATGCATTGGGAGACGCCTAAATCGCCCAAAATCAAAAAAAGCAAGGATGTCCAAATCAAAATACATAGCAACGTTGATTGTTTTTTCAACATTAACGGTATCGTGATGACTGAATGGGTTCCAGAGGGTCAGACTGTCAACACGACTTACTATTTGTCAGTTTTGGCAACACTACGAGAACGAGTTCGTAAGAAATGGCCTGAGTTGTGGAAGAACAACTCGTGGTTTTTGCACCAGGACAACGCACCTGTCCATAACGCGTTATTTGGCCGATAAACGCCAGATTTGGCACTGTGCGACTTATTTTTGTTTCCGAAGATAAAATCTACTCTGAAAGGGACCCGATTTGAGTCGATATAAGCGGTAAAGCAAAAAACGGCAGAGCTCCTAAAGGCCCGCACCTAAGAAGACTTCCAGCATTGCTTCGATCAATAGAAAAAACGTATGGAAAGGTAGGCGGCGATAGGAGGGAAGTATATTGAAGGGCAGGGATCGAATGTAGAACAATTTTTATAATAATACCCTTATTCGTGACCAGTCTCGTTATATCCTAGCCACACCTCGTGTTTCAACCACTAATCAATTGGCAACACTGGTTTAGTCTCATCTTCAAGTAGATTTTATCAAACGATCGTGACACAAAAAAATAAACACATCTTCATGATATGTTATCAAATTATCTTAATATCCTATCTGATGACTTGGAAGACCGAGCAGATTACGAAACAAACAACATATTACTTGAACAAACAACGTGTTATTTGAAATATTTTACCTAAACTACGACTATGTAGTAAAACTTCAGATAGGAGAAAATGTCACCATCATTGTCAGGCACAATCAGTTTGGTGGGACGATAGCCTGGTGGGTTGACGTGGATGGTTGCTCCACTCACTCATTCGACCGCTGTGCGAATCGGTGGTTTGAACCGCAAGGCCGGACGATCGATTCCTATCGTCAAATCCCTGTTAGGAATCACACTGTGAAAGGTGATACCTCTTTAGTTCTTCATTCGCACAAGTTTCAACTTCTGAGAGTTGTCGTTCGTAGGAGGGCGTTGGCTGGTTAACGAAATAACAGATTTTAACAGAACAAACAGACAGAAGTGGTGGCATCATCTGGAAAAGTCTACGGAGTTTATAGAATATGTCTCTATATTTTGGATGAGAAAGGTCTTAAACAAAACAGAAACTATTTGGATCTGCTCGAGAAATGAGGAATTCCAATAAATTTTGTATTTGATATTACCGAAACAGAGTTTTCATTATTAGGAGTTGTAGAAATTTCAATATAACATTCGAAGACCGGAGTTATACTGGTGGGTAGGTACAAAAGTCAGGATATGTTCATAGACTACTTGGGCAACATCTCGTCTCCTTCTCATAATTACGGTTCATATAAAGAAGATGTTGCGAATGCTTGGTGACTACCGCCAAAAATAAACATTTTATTTTCATTGAATTTCATATCAACTTTTCAAACAAAGTTCAAATTATCTAGACGACTGAACATTCTTTTTTGTATAAAAATTATCCCGATTGGTAGAAAAACCTGACAATGATGTTTCTTTCTGGGTTTCTGTAGTTAACAGCTCTAAGGAAGAGTTATCTCAGGGCCATACAGTGATATTCTGAAAACATTGGCGGTATATCTAGTATTCACTTCATAGAAATTTGTTGAACGTTTATCGAAAGTAATATCACGAAACCTTAAAATTTTATCGATGTATGAGGACTGTTCAAATGTTGGTACTTTCGTTTCGAAAAATATTTCACACATTCAGCTGTGTAGCAAGTTTAGTTCGTTGATGAGATGTGTGTTTTGCGTGTTTGACGATTTTCTGGAATTGAAAACAAATGGATAAAATGTTGTGTAAAAAATTGAATAAGGAGCTCAAATCCACTTGAAATGTTGACAGTGGCATACGGTGACCCTACTGTTAGTCAGAAAAATGTTTGCAAATGGTACAAGCTTTTCACAAAAGATAGAGATGATTGAATACGCTCGCTCTGGATGCCCTAGCACATCAATAACCGATGAAAAGGTTGAGAAAATGAAGAAAATTGTTATAGAGAATCGTAGAATCAATACTATAGAAGGTGTTGAGGATATCGGCGAAAGGGTGTTGAATCATGGGTATATGGTTAAGACATCGTAACCAAAGTCTAATTGTCCCAATGGAAGAGCCCAAAAGAGCCAAGACTAAAAAAACACGCCAAGTTCGATTAAATATCAAGGTTCTGCTCACTGTTTTCTCACCGTGGCATATTGTATCAAGAGTTCTTGCCACATGGTCATAAGGTCAATAAGAAGTATTATCTTGAAGTTATACGCCGTTTGCGAGAAGCAATACGAAGAAAACGTCAGGTATTCCGGCCTTGAAAAAACATCTGCTTAAAATCTGTTTTTCCGTTAATCAGCTGTCGCCCCCGTACAAACAACAACTCCCAGAGGTTGAGAAACTTGTGCGAGTCAAGGCTAACGAGGTTTTACCTTTCAACTTGTGATTCTTAACACGGTTGCAGAATCATCCCAGCTTCAACCAGATAAATTCTCTCGAGAAATATATCTGGTCGAGGCAGGAATCGAACCCACGGCTTTCTGATTGTGAGTCGTGCGCACTACCACCGCGACCAATTCCACACGATAATGCACCTGCTCAATCGTCATTGCTTGTTCGTGATTTTTTGGTCATAAACAACACCGCAATCATGCTTCAGCTACCTTATTCACCAGATTTGGTACCCTGCAACTTTTTCCTGTTACCAAGATTAAAGAGACCCAAAACAGGACAGAGTTTTGCGACGAGTGATGAGATTAAAACCGAATCGCCGAGAAAGTTTAAGGACATACTAAAATGTGTTTATCAGAACTGCTTCGAGGATTGGGAAAACTGCTGGCACAAGTGTATTATATCTAGGGGAGACTACTTTGAAGGGGAAGAAATAGAAATTTATGTATATATAAATATTTTTTGAGAAAAATGAAAATTCACCTTGTTTTTTAACAGACAGCGTATTTCTATTATTCAACAAAAACATTCAGTAATACCATGAGAGCCACAAGCATGATAAAATCACAGTACGTGGAACAAATGGTTTGATATATTGCTGGTTGATCGATTGGTATTGCTCAGAAAAGAACAAAGTTTCGAGTTTAAAGAAATGGACATTTATTTTAGGACGAGTAGTATTCGTAAAGATCATTTCCTGAAATATTCCCAGTAGATAGCATGGATATAAGAAACAAAATATCAATTCTCGAAATAAATCAAATTTATTACTTACCTGAATAAAGAGAAATTTCAAAAAGAACATTTGGTTGAAAGTACCATTATAAAGACAAAATGTTCTATTATATTAACAGAGAACGTAAATGACCAAACTCATATTTTTCAACAATAGGATCTCACTGTTAAAATCTATCGTGCCTTAAAATGACACGACAGATCAGAATAAAACTTCCATTCGAATCAAAATATTTCATTATACGAATACGCAGATCCAGGACAGAGATGTCAAACTGCCTAGGAACCTATGCGATGTATTTCAAGCGGAAACTTACGCTACTGAATTGTGTGCGGAGAGATTGGAAGAATCCAACCTCATACACAAGTCAATGAAAATATTCTCGGACAGTCAAGCGGTGTTGAAAGCTCTTGGCTCCTACCGAGCAACGCAACGTCTAAATTGATAGAAAATTGCCAAAAACGACTCTCCTCGATAGGAAGACTTAACAGATTGTCTCTGGTCTGGATCCCTGGCCATACTGGCCTGGAAGGCAATGAGGTTGCTGACTTCCATGTAAAGAAGGGGGATGCGAGCAGCTTCATCGGACCAGAACCTGTCATTT
>WOGN01001589.1:0-18817 GCA_015342105.1 Leptinotarsa texana
CTCAATTGTTGTTATGGAACATTCACATTGAGTTTCAACATGTACATCACACAATCATTCTTTTTTATATTGAAATAACACAATAAAGATATCTTTATTATTTTATCCATTTTATTTGAAGTTTAACTGGATAGCGCTTTTAATTTTCCACATTTTGAGCAATCATTTCTGAAAAAGGTACAGGTTTCATGTAGCCAGTTCTGACACATTACACATTGAATTCAGTCGTCAGATTACGACTTCGTATTTTCATAGTTTTCAAAACATTCAATGCAGTTATTTTCACTTATATTTTCAGGGTTATCCTGTTCATCTCTCTTAGATTCATTTACGGGCAAACCTTCAGTTTAATAGTTAGGTGGATTATCATTTTCTTCATCACACAAATTAGATAGGTTTTCATCATTTTCACTGAAAACATTTTCTTTATTTTGTTTACTTTTTTATTTTTTTTGTCTTATTATTTATTATTAGAGATTCCTTTCTCAATTTGCTTGAGTTCTTTGTTAGTTTCAATCTTGTTTTTTCTTGTCCAACTTAGTTTTCATTAGTTTTTCCTTTTCTTCTTCTGAATCATACTTGTGTTTTGAATTTTCTTTTGAATTCAAAATATCTGCTGATTGTTTTGCCCTCTTAGCCATGGTTGGAGGAATTTTTGGAATAGGTAATGCTTCTATCAGAAGTTTTGAAGGTGTTTCTTGTTCTACTAATATATCGCTTCCTAAAACCTCTGCAATTATAGAATCACCTATTCATATTCGTAGATTCAACAAATAATGGACTATTAAATAAATAGACAATCAAAAACCAACTAACTCTACAAACTGCATCACAAATTCAACAACCACCAACTCATCACTAACACCTTCCACAATTATCGTTATACTTTTTGGTATATAAAGTGTTTTTGGTATAATTCAGTGTTCATATGAAAGTATTTGATTCGAAAGAACTTTTTTTTCGTATAATTCAATGTGTGCTGTTTCAGAGGGCTTTTTCTTCCAGTTTCTACACATCTACACATCTATGTATAGAGTTACTACTTCTAAAATTGATTGCTTCCTTCCTTTCTTTGGAAGATTACCACTTGATACAAGATGGAGTAGTAGAAAGCCAAAAACTTTCTTTTCCAAAAATTATTCACTCCTAAAAATAGAATCCTTTCAATATATCGTTATACCTTATATTACAGAACTATCTGAAAAGATAAGACTAATTGAAAATATGTTTGAAGGTGGTTGGCAATGTTTCGTGGTGCATTTCATTAGTTCGGAATCCCATTGTCTAATATGACATTAATTGATTTAAAATATATAAAAATTGAAAATATTAGCCAAAAAATAACACTTATTTCCAACAAAAAAACTGAAATTACATTGTAATCTGGAGATTTGTCTCTCTTCTATTAATACTTTCACGGGAAGTGATCAAGTGACTTGGCACATTCATGATGGAGTATGGCTGCTCATCGTTTCGAAGCTTAACTCAATACACCTTGAACTTCACTGTTCAAGAACTATTTCATTGGAAGAACGGCGTTTATATGAAATAAACTTCCTGAGACCGTTTTTTTTTTAATGAAATTGGTCTCCAGCGATTCAAATCCAATGTGATTCACCATTTTCGCACAGGCACTGCTCTAAGAGCTCCTTAAGGATTTTTCTGTAGTGCTTGTGTTTCGCCCTTGAAAAATTCTGATCTTGTTATGACAGTATCAATGTTAACTCGACTTCTTTGTTATTGTTTAATTTTTGCCATTTCCAGGTTGAGTTGAAAAACAGCCTTGGCTGATCCTTCGCCTATTGACCTCTATACTACAAGTTGTTCCCTTTTTTTTTGTTTGTTTTATTTGTACTTTTATAGTGAATAGAGACATTTTATATTATTATTAATGATAACACTAGGACAATAACTATTTAATTTTTTCTATTTGAATTCTACTATAATAGACTGATATGCGTTTTCTACTCAAGATCTGTCTTCATTGATCATTCCGTACACTATTTTCAATAGTGAATGTTCTTCTCCCATTGATCTACGCCTTTGTCACCTTACCATATATCATTACCATAAATACTCTGGATAGTCACGTATTAGAGCCCGTCCGGCTACTTTACAAATCGTATTGCAACATACACTCTTAGTTCGCACCTCAACAACGGCAAAAATAGACAACGATCGCATAACGATATGGATAATGGCCAGTCCCGCATGGCAAATGTCGCAGATACATTTACATCTGAAAAATATGGATCTGTTGTTAGGCAATCCCTATTTCCCACTTGAGTCATTGAGCATTTGCCAACAATGAAGTGCAGCCATTTCTTTTGAAGAATCACAAATATTTATTGTCAACTTTTCACTAGACTCTCGTATCGGTCATTCTTGAGACAGTTGCAACTTTTACAAGTATTCTGTTGCTTCGGGCCTTACTACTCTTTGATTTGTGATTGATAGAATATCTGCATATGCCAGTGATGTTAATGTACTTCCCGGACTAGGCCGGGATGGATCCATCGTTGTTATCATTGTAAATTTGAAAATCTGGATAGATATGGTTTGAGTTTTTGAGTTTACATATTGACGATAAATTGAAATTCGAAAGTCACATTAAAAAACTCAGTAGATATGGAAAGTGTGTATTATGTTACAATCGATTCACATATCTGATTATAATCTGTTTTAGGGGATACTGTAGTTAATATCTTTTCACTATAATTTTTCTTTGCAAAAACGAGCAATAAGGTATATGTGCAAATCTAAATTCCGGGATTCTAGCCAGCCACTTTTTATGGAACATAAAATTTCAGTACTACCTTGTTTCTTTATTTTAGAAGCTTTATGTCACATGCGAGTCATGCATAGCAAATTTAGAAACGAAATTCACAAGATGTGACACGCCCTAATTTTAAAATTACCAAATCGACAGTAATGAAAAATTGTATATTTTATAATGTTAAAAATTATCCATTGACCTACCAAATGAGAATAAAATTTTAGATAGTAAAAAACAATTCAAACATACCGTAAAAAATCTACTGAAGAATGATTTCTATTCATTAGATGAATTCTACTGTAAGAACTTTTAATGTTGTGAAATTGTCTTCAATTCCTACTTATACATTATTTTTCAATTTGATATGTTTCAGTGATAGTTATACATTATTTATATTTATATTGGACTTTATATTAACACGTTGTTAATGTGTTTTACCAACTATAGGTAACTAGTAATTTCATAAACTACACCTCACGATTTGATCTCCACAAACTTTATTTCAAAAATATATATCACAACGTGTTTCGCTAACATAGTAGCTTTATTAAATTCATTCAAATCACTTGATAGAGCTACTATGTTAGCGAAACATGTTGTGATATATATTTTTCAAATAATAACACTAGTTTATTTTTCAAATAAAATAGTGTTATGAATTCGTAAAAAACAATTTTTAATTGTGATATTTTCAATACCTATTTCGTACATGCATTTTATAAGTGTACATGTTTGTTGTTAATGTGTTTCAGTGTTATGAATATAACAAATTTCATTGTGTTAATTTTTACTATTTTTCGAATACTTGTATTTTATATTTGTGTTGACCAGTACGATGAATTTTTTTATTTATTCGTGCGTCTATTGTATTTTGATTATAAATATTATTAGTTTTCCTATTTGACTATTGATCATATCGATAGATATCTATAGATGATCGTTGTTTCTTCTTTTCATTTGTAAACGACTGTGTCAACGAGAATTACGCTCTTCAGACAATAAAGTAATTTGATTTGATTGATTTGAATAAATGCAGTTGTTTATTAACCACAGTAGCGAAATAATGAATGACAGGTATTTCACATGAAATCAGTTGACATTTTGATTTTTGAAAGTTTGCACCAGATATAATAATGTCAAGACAGACAATTCCGCTTTTTGCTTCGAAAAGTTTGTTGGGGGTTAAAATGGACACTAGTATATCTTGACAGAATCTTGTCGCTGGAACTGTACCGTGAATTTTCGTTTTGAAAGCACCCGACGATTTTGAAAAAATGTTTGTATGTACTTTCGTATTTTGATGCGTAGATTACGAATCCGAAAGAAAAAAGCGACGCTCTCCCTTATTCACAAAGTTACGGCCCTTCAAAGTTCATAAAATGGCGACTTTCCAGCCTTTTTTTTCACAAAATAAACTATTTAAGATTACAAACATTTATTTATTCACTAGGTCACCTTTACACCTTATTCCTCCTTCTTTGACACTTTTCACTTCAATAATCAACATTTTTCTTATAAAAACTTAATTCAAAAACGAATGCTTCTTCTGGTGATATTCTTTTATTTCTAGGTTAGTTACTAGTGACATTTCAGAAAAAAGCGGTTCGTATTTGTCGCCGCCTACTATATCAAATTCGTAATACACCACCAAAAACCAATTTACGATCTGAATAACTAAGGTAAAATACATTTGAATTACTTCAGGAATATTGACTGTATCAGTCGTACCAACCATGCCATGACCTTAAAAACGTAAAATAGAGAGATATGTAACCAGAAAGCAGCTCCGTACATTTTTCAATATATTCATTGGAAACATGTTGATTATTGAAGTGAAAAGTGTCAGAGAAGGAGGAATAAGGTGTAACGGTGACCTAGTGAATAAATGCTTATGTTTTTAAATAGTTCATTTTGTGAAAAATCTACGTATCAAACTTTGTAAGTACACTCAAAAAATTAAAAAAAATCATCAGGAGAAATGCGTTTATGTGAGAACGTTTTTCCAAATGGATTTAATCTCCAGCGATTCAAATCCAATGTTAATCGCCACTTCCGCACAAGCACCGCTTTTAGGAGACCTTGAGGATTTTTCTGTAATGTTAGGCCCTGTAATGTGTTAGGCCCTTAACCCTGCGTACGACATATGGACTTCAGTAACATTTGTAGACACGTGGGGTGTGTGAGTGTCCAATATGATTTTTCTGTTAAAATTAACATTTTTTTGAATTGCAACATGGTGGTTATGAGAATTCTATACTGTAATATCTCTTCTTGCAATAAAATAATTTTTTATTTACCAAAACGAGCAATACATCGTTATATTCCGTCTTTACCAAAACAATGGGTTCTTTCAATGGAAAAAATATAGATTCACTTGAAGAAGTCTTTTGCACATAAAACGACTAAATACATATCAAATTGCTGGTTCAAACAGATACTAAAACATCATAAAATGAAAATAAAAAAAAATATTGAAAATCATAAAAAATTACAGGTCATCAACGTTTGCCAGTTCTACGCAAGATTTGCAGTACATTTCTGCCCGGTCCAGACATATGAATTTATTGCATTTGTTACAAATTAATGTATTTTGTATTTCGATCACGGGCACGATGGCAATCTTGAGACCTACCTTAACCAATTTGTTTAAGTTTTTTATCGACCTTTTTTGGGTAATTGTTACCTTCAACAATTGATTTTAGATGTGAATATGAGAGTGGAGACTATATGCGGAAGCTACTGAATATATCCGACGCTGGGTCGCCAATTTCGAAAAGATATATGAAATTTTGTACGGCTGGGGTATGTCACACCCTACGTGTCGAACGCAGGGTTGAAAAAGGTATATTCTGCGATGAAACTGTTTTTAGGGCAACTACAAGATACAATCCACAATTCCACCACTAACACAAGCGGATGTGGAAGGTAACAATTACCCAAAAAAGGTCGATAAAAAACTGATTTTTCCTCCACAAAAAATGAATTTCATTGTTTGAGTCTTTTGGATGGAGGTTCCACAGTTTCGCCTTTGATCCTCGAAATCTGGATAGTTACTAACGATGCTAACATTATCGCTCGTTTCATCACCATCAGATTCGTCAGTTTCATCACCATCAGATTCGTCAGTTTCATCATCACTTCCTATTTCATCCTATAAGGACTGGAGACGGTCATTTCTCGTTCATAATCACATATTTTTATCGCATAATTTGAAAAACTACCCGATTTGGTTATCTTTGAATACGCACAATTTTGTAACGTATAGAGACATGTGGGGTTTCGTGCATCCTAGTCGCTTTATAATAGGTCTGATTCAAACATACGTCAAACAACAATTGATTTCAGATGTGAATATGAGAGTGGAGACTATATGCGGAAGCTCCTAAATATATCCGACGCTGGGGCGCCAATTTCGAAAAGATATATGAAATTTTCTACGGCTGAAGTATGTCACACCCCACGTGTCGGACGCAGGGTTGAAAAAGGTATATTCTGCGATGAAACTGTTTTTGGGCCAACAACAAGATTCAATCCACAATTCCACCACTAACACAAACGGATGGCTCAATTGCAACAACAGCCATAGAAAAAGCAAATCTACTAGCTGAACAACTTGCGTTACACTCCACAATCGATTTTCTGGGAGAGGCACCACCAACTATTTCCATACTAGGATCCACAATGTCAAAATTTACTTTTCGACAGCGTTTAGTCATGCGAATTTTG
This sequence comes from Leptinotarsa texana, assembly GCA_015342105.1. Lineage (NCBI taxonomy): Eukaryota > Metazoa > Arthropoda > Insecta > Coleoptera > Chrysomelidae > Leptinotarsa > Leptinotarsa texana. The sequence continues at coordinate 6,503 of WOGN01001589.1, forward strand.
AAACCGCTCAATATCAACAAGGCGTCTGGCCCTGATGAAGTGCTCGTCATCGTAAACCAAGAATCCAATATATTGCTTTGCTGACGATAGCACGTTTGTCTCTTCATTTCATTCGGATTCCAGATCATCGACTACGAAGGCACATTTTAACCGGCAGCAGAAGGTTGCATCTTCATAAGGATCTAAAAGTGATTTCAAATCAGGGTGAAAGTAACCAGGTTCAATTCAATGCCATAAAAACCTACGCGTGTGTTTTCTCCAAGAAGATGTCTCCGAACTGAATATAATAATGTAGGGTCAGAAAATTCCGCTTTCTGCTTCGATAAGTTTATTGTGGATCAAATTGGACACCAATACCACAATCATGTCGCTGAAATTGCAAAGGCTGCTTCTCAAAAGCTTGGAACACTGTTCCGAACCAGGAAACCATACACACTCAGCAAATTTTGATGCTTTATAAAGCTCAGATCAGACCTTCTTTGGAATTGTGTTCTCATCCTGATTGGAGACGCGAACATCACGTGCAACCTTGATAGCCTGGAACATCGAAGAAAGGTTGGAGATTTGTTTTTCTTCTATAGATACTTTCACGGGAGTTGTTAAAGTGACTTGGCACATTTGATTCCACCAAGAGCGGTATATATCAGAAATACGCGACAGACTGTGGCTGCTCATCGTTTTGAGGTTCAACTCAGTACACCTCGGACTTTACTGGCCAAGAACTATTTTATTTGGAGAACTGCGTTTATGTAGAATAAACTTCCTATGAACCTTTTCCAAATGGATACAACCCCAGCGATTCAAATGCAATGTGAATCGCTACTTTCGCTTAGGCAAAATTATTTTGTCTTTTATCTTAAATTTTCTATAAAATGAATCTACTACCATTGTATTCCGTATATTCAAAAAAATATTTTGTTTCTCGTGAGAACTTCCGGAATTTATCGAGAGTCTATTTGCAATCAAAGCGTTTCTTTAAGTTTTGAGAATGGAAAGGTGTTACTCTATAGAAGATTTGTATATTGATCCCATTTTTCACAAACTTTTCAATTTGCAGTAAAATTTTATAAATACGACCAGTTACTAACTAATTAGACTTTTTTGTGGTTTATATTACGCAGTAACTTTACGGGGTGAACTTTTCAGTTTGCCCTTGATTAGAGTTCAATGAATTCTCAGTTGATTTCAAAGAATAATTAATTTTTATATCGAAATTTGTTGAGATGAATTTTGTAAAAGTTACTCTTCAATCGAAACGAGTAGAGTGAGTAGAGTGTCGAATCATGATTACAGAATATATTGTGGTAATGAATTGCTGATAAATAGTGTTACTTTTCATCAATGTTTATCAGGTTATACTCGTAATATATAATGAAGTGTATACCTCATTTTCAATCGCCTTCCTATTCGACAGTTTATATAAGCCTTCGACGTTGGAGATCAATCAAATCTTTTCTCCCGACATGACGAAGTTTCTATGAATTCCGTAATTACTGATAAGCTCCGTGGGGTACCACCAATTAACGTCAATATGACTACACTCCTACTCAGTAAGTCGACAATTAAAAACAGAGTTATGATACGGACTCTCAAAACAGAAAAAAAATAGTGAAATGCGATAAATCCGTCAACGCATTTCACGGTTCAACAAAGTTTAGAATTGAAAGGATATTCAAATGACTGAAAGAAAGTCGGAAATGAAACGAGTGACAGGAGTATGTAATTCGAGTGTTAAAAATTAATGGCCCAAAATTTAAACTAAAGAATCCATTCACAGCATAACTTTCATATTTTTTTGTTGTGAAAACTAAAATATTTGTGTTTTTAGCAGAACAGTTTTTCAAAAACCAAGAAACGTTTCATTTTCCACTTACAATGCGCCATGTGCTTACATAATCTCAAAATGCATTGTTGGAAAGATCGTTGTGATATATGTTTTGATATTATTTTTTGCTTTCTGTTGATCGTCATTATTTTTTCAGATTATAAGATATGACAATAGGAATATCGTAAACGATAAGAGATAGAGTATCGCTTAAATTGTTGCAAAGTTGGGTCTTTAGAGACCTATTCAATGATGTAAAAAAGCAAATATAGCTCTTTTGGCTATGGAGATATACAGGAAAAACCAAAAATTCCCAAATTATTTTTTTGCCTGTATCTGTTTTATTCGCAGATGGAAATATTTCCATATTTTGCTATTGGCACTTGATGTGGGCTATCAGAATATGTTCATAAATCTTTTATACAGGCTGTCATCTGATTTGAGCCACCCCATCTTTTAATTTTTGAATACGGATCTGTATTTTCGTTGTAGTTTTTGAATCATACGGAGAAATTCAATTCAATTTTATATTTCGGGATATTTCGGTAATAATTTATTATAATTGGGTAAATTATTTTATTTCAAATTACGTCCCTGAAAATTGACTGACTGTAGACTTTTTCAAGAGTTGTTTTTCCATTTTTAGGTACCTATTCATATTTTTTCATATTTCCATTGCTCTGAGCGTTTTCTACAATGAACTTCGAATAAGAAAACCTTTTATGATTATCTTAAACATATCTACAACAAGAAGAATATATTATATGTGTTTGGATAAGCAGAAAAAGAAATGATAGCAATAATAAAATTCGCAAGGAACACTATAAATGTAATGAAAATTGAAATGACATAATTTACACCATTTCTAGACATTTTTCAACTCGTATTTCATATTATTCATTACCCTTAGTACACTACTTTGCTGTATTATTGCAAAAGCATTCAAAATCCTGTTTTTCAAGTCCTTCATATTTTATATCTCTCTGTGGCTGGATTATAAACAGTTTTTCTTTTCATGTCACAGAGTTAGGAGGGATGAAATTAAAATTGATAATATGCAGAAACAGTCTTCCATTTGAAGTATCTGGCTGTTACCAAACAAATTAATGTGGGATTATGTCATGGATAAATTTTCAGTTGATTTCTTCAATAATTTCTCATTTGGTATAACAAATCCGCAGTAATCATACTAATTATCTTCAATAGCAGATGAACAAGAACACAAACTCAAGTAATTGACAATATGGAGGACAAATTAAAGAATTCAGATGAAGATTTATGACGACATGTTCGAATGTCCTGATCTGGATTACTTAATGAATGAAATGTCTGCAAAAACTGTTTGAACTCCCAGTTAACACAGATGCGTCTTCTGATGAACTATCATTTCAATAACAGATTCAATTACATGAAGTAAAACGAATTAATTTTTATAGCCTGGGGATGGATTTCTGATACATTGACCATTACTGAAAGTTATTCAGATGTTTCATATTACTTCCAGGAAAGTTCTAAATATGTAATAGAATTCATAACTTCTCGGACACAATTTTATAAAATCAGTATCATAGATTTAGATAATCCCAATTTTCTCTCAATTAAGAGGTGACCCTGGTCAGAGCGGATCCAGGAGGTGGCACAAGGGCACGCTCCCCCCTGAGGATTCAAGTATAATGGATATGATTTGGTGACATTTTAGGGCCAGATTTACCCTATTCGCCAAATTTAGCCACCTCGGATTACTTTCTGTTCCCAAACATGAAAAATGGTTCAGTTCAAGGATGAAGAGGTGAAGTCGGCAGTTAATGGTTATTTTGATACAGTTCTTATTATAAAAACGATATCGAACTTACTGAACATCGCTGGGGCAAAACATAAGCACTACACAAAAATCCTCAAGGCGTTCTATGAGCGGTGCCTGTCCGAAAGTACCGCGAAATAAATACATTTTTTTTATTTTTGTTTTTTTTGTTGGATTGGGTTGTTCATTGAATTTAGAAAAAAACAATTGAATGAGGTATCGCAACGAGAACTTTGCCATTGAAATTTCAAAGTTGGGACTTCCATCCATCAAGGAGGAAGGACATGTAACTAAAAAAAATAGACTGTCATGATGAAATAAAAACATCAAAGTGGTCTGGTGATTCAACAATTTTTTATGGATGAATTGGTTGCGATAAGGACCAGTTCAATTGTAGAAAGAATATTGTTCTTTTGTCAACGTGCCGGAATAAATCAACACCAATCCCAGACCTCTTTTGTTTAGAGAACGTCGTTCCACAAGGACGACTTCTGAAGACGTTTTTTTCAAATGGATATTATTTTCAGTGAATAAAAACTGACATGAATCGCTAATTTTATACAAGTGTGCTTGAAAGATTTTTCCGCAGTGCTTGTGCATCTCTATAACGAATTGAACAGTAAAATGAAGTTATTGTCACCTACTACCGCTCGAAATATTCGTGCCCTATCTCAACGAAATATCAATGTTTATAACGGTCAACTCGAGATAATTCGAAAATTATACATTTTCAGCACTAGTTGAAGTAGTCCTAGACTCTGTGATTATTTCTTCGGTCGATCGATTTCGTGCATTGCGATTACCAGAATTCAAATATGGTAAAGATGTTTACCGACGTTAACCTCCATTCCTTAGATTCGAACCGACGATAATTCAATTACAACAAAGTTATAGTAATAATGGATCTATTAGGAACCATACAAATTCTGCTATCTCAGTTACTCATGGCTGAACATCACGATTGTTTGAAATAGGTTAACTGTGAAGATAATTTATTGACGAAGATGGAATTCATCGGACGATGCAGATGGTTGATTGAATTCATCGTTGTATTTCTTCGTGCTAAGTTTTACTTAGGTTATGCTTACAGTTTTCACTTTCCTCCTACATTATTATAGTTGTAGTTGTTGATGAATTATGGTGTTTGTCAAGTGTATCCTTTGGTATTAGATTTTTAGATTGAAATCCAGTAGATATGAAGAAGATTTTGCTGGGAAAGAAATGTATTAGATTCCTACTCCTTCGTCTTTATACAAAAAAATGTGGGTATCTTTCAAAGAAACGAAGAAAGAAATTGATTTGAAATTAACTTTTCACAAGGATACATAAATCATGTGAAGTACCTTTCGAATAGAAGTATTTTTCAGTCACAAATGGGACGAAAAAGCTCTCTCGAAACAATTACTTGCCTAATTACCTCTTCAGCACCAAATCAAATCAAAATATGCTTCATTTTCCAATATATGAACATCTCATTGGCAAAGTCTAGTGAAGTAAAACGTGTATATGGGACAATTAACAAATATAAACTATAAAATAATGCCTAGAGACTAGAGCAGAGTATATGGACAGAACAATATTAAGCCCAGCTGAACAGATTCAAATATAAATAGATGAATATATGAATATTTATTGAATATAAATATATAATACAACGTAATGAACATTGATAGCCATTTCGTGTTGATTTCAATAACTTGTTAACACAAAGCTACATGCCAATTACTGGATAGAGCCTTGGTAGAATTCGTCCACATTATAATAAGGCCTCCCAACAATAAAATCTTTTACTTTCTTTCTGAATTTCTTTTCATTATATATTCGCCTTAAATTAATGGGAAGGTGATTAAATAACTTCATGCTATTGTAAGGGCTAGAGTAGGTGTTGGAAAGGAAATGAAGTAAGACTGACGTGTATTATAAGTTGAGGTGGTATTAAATTGATTTTTATATTTTTTTTGGATGACACACAAAATAAAAAGACATACTAAGGTCAGAATTTTTTGCTTCACAAATAATGGGAGACATGAATCCCTGTAGCTAGCCTTGCATAAATATCTGATGGATCTTTTTTATAGAGAGAATACTATATTGAAACGAAATTGTGCACAATTTCCCCAGATTCCATAACGTAAATAGGACTCATTTTTTAAAAAATTAACTGATCTTGTGATAGTAGTGTTTAACTCTCTTGCAACAATTCTCACTCCATGACGTCCTGCTGCTAGTCTATTACATAAATAGTCGACATGGGAATCAAATTTTAGATTTTCATCAATAAAGAGCCCTAAAAATTTGTTTTCTTCCAAATTTCAATTTTAACATTTTCCAAGTGAACTTCCCTTATGTTATATCTAAACGTGACCACATTTGTTTTGTCGAAGTTGAATGATGAAAGATTGGAATCACACCATTCTTTCTCCCTTCTTCTGTCCACGATTATTTGATCAAGTAAATTTGAAGCGGTATTGCTGTGCCAGAGAATAGTGGTGTTGTCAGCGAAACATGTGAATTTGCCACTTATGTCAACATGGACTGAGTCCTTGACATAAATGAGAAACAACACCGGTCCCAAAAGGGAACCTTGTGGGACCCCACTGCAAGTGAAACGTTCATCCGGTGAAATTCCATGTAATGGACCATTCTGCCGCTGTTGAGAAAGGTAATAGAAAATTCTGCTGCCGGTGAGGAAGGTACGTCTCAGAATAAAGTAATGCAGATCCTCTAAATCCGTAAACTTCTAGCTTGAGAGAGTAGCATGTGGTCTACACAATCGAAGGCCTTTGTTAAGTCACAAAACACCAATCTGGATAACAGTACGAAATGAAATATTCAATTTGTTCATAAAATTACGAGTGTGTCTCGAATGAGTTAAATCTACTCATGGCATCATTGTCTGAATTTTACTTCTTTGCATGATCTATAGATCTTTGTAAAGAGTTTATTCTGAAACTGAAATTGCTTTCTTCTTTTCCTTGAAAGATTCCCAGATTTTTTTTAGGAAATGGAAAAGTGGAAAGCTAAAACCATTCTTTTCCTTCAAGAGGGAGATCAAACTGATTTTCCTCATGAAGATGATCACTTGGTCATCGAAACACGTGTCAAGGTGTTAAAATAACGGTTTGGTGTTGGGAAAACACTCCAGTAATACTCAACATGGTCCGTTACAAAAGTATCTGATTGATTTTTCCCTGATCAGTAGAAAAATAACTACCCAGTATGACCCTCAAGAAAATTGTGACATCTTCTTCATATTATATTCAACGTCCAAATTATACAGTAGTTCTTAAATTCGATATTCCTAACATTGTATGGCCAAATTGAAAATATTTAGACTTGGTGTCTTCTAGGAAAGCTATAATGAATTATGGGCAAATTTACGATGAAAATTTTAATAGATGGATGTCATGAATTCAAGAATCTCTTCTCGTATTTCTTTGTAATGTTCAAAAAGAAGTAATCATCCTAATAGATCAGATGTAAATAGATCATTTGCATATATTCCTCCAAACTTGATTGTCGGTATGCAAAATGTTTTTTGCATAAGACAATTTTGGAAAATAAAATTCAAACAGACAAAAACATGGATGTTTGTTGGTTGGTTTGTTGGTAAGTGATAAACTTCTACATTGCTCCACCGATTGTGATGGAACTTGACATATATAAGTAGTTTTTCATAGGGAAGATTTTTTGGTTATCAATTTTTCTGTAACTCGCCACTAGATGGCGCTGTAGAACATTTTTTTCTGAAAGCACTAGTCTATAAAGCTGCGCACGCCTAAGTTCGTTAATTCTGATTCTGTCAAAACATTGGAACAGCAGCGATACAGCAACATAGTACTAGTCAGTTATGAAATTAATGAAAATAGATACCTTTTCTCTGGTACAGAAAATTTAAGTAGTAAATTTTTCACAATATTCCTGCTTGAGTGTTTGGTAAATGTTCGATGGTGAAAATCGTATTCTAGTCTAGGTTAGGTTAGGTCCAAAGTGACTGGGTCTATTCGACCCTCCACCGCAACCCGCAGAGATTTATTGTGGTTCACACCTATTTACACTCGACCAAATGAACCCAGCTTCTTAACAAAGCCGATCAATTTGTATGGTGAGTGGTCAGATGGTAAGAGTAGGGCTCTGCAAACTCTTAAAACCTAATTTGGTCCCTAGCGGGGCAGGCCCTAAGTATGTGATCTACTGTTTCATAATTTTTCAAACAGAGGCGACACACACTGTCTTTCGACAGTCCGAGTATCTGCATTTGATGTTTGGTTGGTATCAAGCTTTGACGGGTTGATAAATGCCTTGGAGTGAGCAATCATGGAAGATTCTGCCAGGAGTCCAAAAATCTTCTTACCAATCTTTGTTTGGCAAAGCTCAAAGCGATGCCAATGACAGATTCTGGTTCGATGAAGCTGCTTGTGGTACCTTCCTTTGCAAGCAGCGTCATTGCTCTCCAGGCCAGTATGGCCAGGAATCCAGACCAGAGACAATCTGTTGAGTCTTTCTATCGAGAAGAGTTGTTTTTGGCGATTTGCTACCAATTTAGACAATGCTCGGTAGGAGCCAAGAGCTTCCAACGCCGCTTGACTTTCCGAGAATATTTTTATTGACATGTGTATGAGGTTAGATTCTTCCAATCTATCCGCAAACTATTCAGTAGCGTAAATTTCCGCTTGACATACAGTCGCATAGTTTCCTAGGCAGGTTGATATCTCCGTCCTGGGTCTGCGACTGAAACCACCTGCACCAGAACCTAAAGGTGTTTTGATTCATCTGTGAACCAACAAATATCTGCTCTTAATATTTCCTCCTCCCGGATGTTCAAGTCCTTTGTACTCGGGCAGTTCGTAGTTGACAGTTGGAGGCAAGTTGACAGTTGGAGGCACAAAGTCAGAGGTCACACCAGAATGGTGTGATTCCCAGTGTCAACCAACAGTCTGTTGCGCTCTGCATTGAATTTATCTGTGCAATTGGCAATCTGCACAAGGCTACATGCAATCCATCTAGCCTCTCTCTCCGGAAAAATGTGAAGGGGAGGTAGATCTAATAGGATATCCATGGCCGCTGACGGTGTGGTACTAATGACACCACTGATGGCCAGTCAAGTCTGTCTCAGTACACCAGAGAGCTTCGCCTGGGCCGTTTTTTGTAAAGCCTTCAGCCACCAGGCAATTGCAACATAAGTGATCATTGGTCTGACAATCATCATATAAATCCAAAGGATTTGTTTGGGACCTAAACCCCAAGTTTACCATAAATCCTTCGACATGTCTATTGGGACATTATCGAGGATAATGCCAAGGTATTTCACCTCCGTTTCAAATGGAATGAGCTCACCACTGAGGAAAAGTGGCGTTAGTTCGTCCAATTTTCTCTATCAATGAGTTCAAATTGAAATACACGGTTTTTGATCTCTCTGGTCTTTAACTAAACGTGAAAAAAATTAGTTGACTACGTGACATCGCAATGAATGATTGAAAGGGGCAATATTTCAAAGGAGATCCTGTACGAGATTGCACAACAGCGTCATTAAAAAAATATTCATTGAAATCTTTATGTCACTGGAAGGTTAAGAACCATCTATTGGCCGATTATATAGAAACTACGAGCTACCACGCCATTTGCACAACTGAAATTACCTCCAGTCACGATAAGCGAAACCAATGCATATAGTAACCGCACAATATTAGGTAAGTAATAATAATTCAGGAAGTGTTCAGTATTTATTATTTTCATACTCACAAATTGTTGTTCTCGGCGTTTACGTTATTGAGGAAAACCATTATAACATCTTTATTTTCGACGTAATATGGTAATAGTCCCTTATAAAATAATTTAATGACGTATTAGCATTGGCACTTGTGTCAATTATTTCTTGGGCGTAGAAATTCAATTCCAGTAAATGAAGCGTACTGCATATGACAGGTTTCGTGGGCTTTATTGGTAAGTGATCCATTGATAGTGCGTAGTTCAGAAAACTTGTTTTCTTGCATACCTCTGATAACTTCCGTATTAATATTCGTTCCGCCAAGAAAATTGAGCTGATGTATTTAAAGGTTTTGGTATCTTTTGAAGCAAGAGTGTTTCGAAATCATTACTCGCTAATTTCATTCAATTTTTTTTGAAACCATGTGATGAAAATAAGATGCTATAATAATTAATTTTCTCAACTCGAAATAACTCAACTTTAGGTATCCATAATATAACCTAAATATTTTATTATATGAAAAAATTGATACAATTGATATTGTAAGATCACTAATAACCACAGAAATTTAAGGCGAACCTTTTCTGAATATTGACATTTATTAAACTTATATTTTGGTAAATATTGAAATTCATTTCCGGAAAAATAATGCACTAAACGTGTTACGTCTTTACCCGACTACCGCAAATACAAAAGAAAATATTATGTATTTTGCACTTTATATATGTGTGAATATACAGGGCGTTCCAACGAAAACTTGACCTCCCTGTAAGTCTGGAAATCATACCCGAAACTTCACCCTCAGCGGTCAACAACTACTACAACTACATTTGAAAGATCTTTTGTCCCTCTATTATTTCTGTGATTTTCCGAAATTGGATTATTCGTTATTGAGAAATTAAATGTAGAACGTTTTATTCAAGGCAAAACTAAATATTCGCTGTCACTGATTTTATTGAGGAAATGAACAAAAGTAATATCAATAGCAACACAAACGGATGAAGTGTTCAAAATGACCTCCATCTAGTTCTATACAGTAATGTAGTTTACTTTAGAAAGCGTTTCTCACATGATTGAAGATGTCTGGAGTCAGAAATCGGCCTTCCCGGACAATTCTCTGACGCAGATCTTCTAGATTTGTAGAATGTATTTAATTAGTAGTAAATGTTTTGAAATGAATAACTTTGTTAGGTTTTTTTTACTGGTAGTTTTTGTTGAATCTAGTTGTCGCAGAACAAAAAGTAGGCAGTTGGCCACTGTCACTTCTTCACGAATTATTCAGTCATCCTTGTTCACTATGTTCCAATATGGTTTATTCTACTGAAGGAAGATTAAAAATTGTTGCAACCTATTATCAAAATAATGAATGTGCTAAAGCTGCTGCAAGGATTTATAAAATGAATCATCCAGCCCACAACGTGATACATCAATACATTAGACAGTTAATGGATAAGTTTCGAACTTCAGATTCTGTTCGCAACAGAAAACATGAAGTATCCGTCCTGTAAGAAATGACGGAGTTGAAATTGCAGTTTTAGGACAAGCACAAATGGATAATTCACAATCTATCAGACAAGTAGCTAGAGCGTCTGGTGTATCAGCTACTAGTGTTTTTCAGATTTTGAAAACCTACAAATTCCATCCTTTCAGAATAAGGCTAGTTCAGGAATTAAACGAAGATGATCCTGATTGTCGACTTCAGTTTTGTGAGGTGTTCAGCGAGAAATTGACCAATAACCAAAACCTATTATGCAATACATGTTTTTCAGACGAACGTTCTTTCATGTTGAATGGTGAAGTTGATAGACATACTTATTGTTACGATAGCGATGTGAATCCTCATTTGGTGAAGGAAACATTCACAATAATTAAATGTCTGGGCTGGCATTCTTCGTAATCGTATTGTTGAACCATTCTTCATTGGAGGTAATCTCAATGGAGACATATATTTGAATCTATTACAAGACTTTGTAAATCCTATGATTACACAAATCTTAGGAAATTATGACAATTCAGTAGAAAATGAAATAACATTCCAGCAGGATGGTGCCCCTCCACATTTTGATATTCGGATGGGACTGTTTTTGAAAGAACGTTTTCCAATACGTTAGATCGGCAGAAGAGGCCAGTGGAGTGTTCAGCTAGATCACCTTATCTCACATCGATGGATTTCTTTCTGTGAGGACACCTGAAATCGAAAGTGTACTCTACTAAGCCTACAAATATAGAAGACCTGCGACAGAGAATTATTTATTATTTATCCGTTGATTTTGTTTCCACTGATATTATTCATTGTTGTGTTCTTTAAAATTTTCGATTACATCTCCGTCTCTGATTTACAGGGGAAGTCAAGTTCTCGTTGGAAAGCCCTATATGTATAGCGTGAGTCATCGAAAATGTTACGCATATCATAACTGTAAGGGAAAAATTTCCCGTAAAAATCTGAAACAAAGTCTTTTTGTAAAAAGAACAAGTTAGAACTTGATAAACAGATAAACATATCAACAGGTTTGTCTTACTCAAAGAAATAATTACAGCAGTATGCACTTAACTTGTTTCTTATTTTTTAGTTTATTTCAGTATAAATCGTGTTAAATTTTTTTAAGTTTTTCTTTCATTTCTTCCGTTCTCAATTTCAAGATTGAACTAGTAATTTCAGCTTCTAGAATTTCAATTCATAAACCAATCAGTAGGAAATGTATTGTGAATTTTTGAAATACAAAACTCTGCAACATTTTCATTTACATATTTCGTTGATGTGAGAAATAAGAATGACATTTTTGGGAAAGAAAGTTTTTGACTTTCTACTACTCCATCTTGATAAAAAAAGAAGGATGAGGGAATCTTCCAAAGAAAGGAAGGAAGTAAATCTATACATGGATCTGTAGATCATACAAAGGAATAACTTTCAGATACAAACTGATAGAAAGTCCTCCTGAAACAGCTACTTTCATATAAATATTGAATTACACGAAAGAAAAA
>WOGN01001590.1:411-18817 GCA_015342105.1 Leptinotarsa texana
ATTACTTTGAGGTTTAATAACAGTTATCTCTCGTCAGTCAATTATCCTTGTCATTGCTGAACTGAGAGTTGCAGCCTCTGGAGACACCCTACATTTTGTTTTATGAGAGAGAGGACATTGGCAGATCAAGATCTTCAGATGATGTGGTGCTGTAGGTTTTTACTGCAGCTGAAAAAGCAAATGCGCCACTGGAATCAATGAAGTCGCCCCGGAGCGCCAAATAATTTTTGTTGTTTTTATTTTTATCGTTGTTTTATAATTTCACAATGTTTTTCATAATAATAATAATCTTGAGTTGATATTCAGATGAACAATTTGTAAGTCATTGAATTTCTGTTGATTTAATTTCAATTCACTACATTGGCATAGATAAGGGTTATCGAGTGTATGAGTATATGATATAAAAAATACAATTTAATAAAAAAAAATCAAAATATATTTGGATCTCCATCAAAACACGATAGGTTTTTGTGAAACAAGATTTTATGTACAACACAAATTTTCTCAATTTCGTATAATATTTTCAAAATTACATTTTATAAAAATGTTTTATGGTGGTGTCATCCTCTCTGTTTTCATATCATTAGAATTTCAGTGATAAGTGATCACACTGAGACACTTTTGATAATGGATAAGTATGTCAAATAATGTATTGATATTTCAAATTACGTGATGTGATCTAATAATTCATATTTTCTTCTATAAAAATGTACGTCACAGACAAAAGACCATTTATCTTTTCTTCAAACACCTAAACAGAGGCACTCTGTTAAAAAGTACAGTAGAATTCGGATATAACGACCTTCAAGGGACTGGATATAGTGACGGCAAAACCAGACGACACACAAAAGGCAAGATTATTTCTTAGGTATAGTATATACCAAGTCAATTCGAATGGCATAAGAATTAAATAATTACCAAATGTCGGCAGTTTCTTTGTATGGCATGGGCGGCGTGGTTTAATTTTCTTCAAAATTGATTTAATTTTTCATAAATCGATTGTTATGGGTAACTCATACCTATCAATTGCACTTGCCCAAATGCTTCACACAAAACCAGCGGTTAAAAATTGTCCCTTGCTTCAATTGGTTCCAGGCATCTTGAATCATTAGAATAGCATCAAGAACAGTGATTAACTGTGCCATGTTGGCTGCCACCGTTACAGTTACCGTTACAATTTATATGACCGTTCCGTCACCGGACCGGCACGTAGCGTAGCATGCACGTGCCATGACAGTATTCCTATGCCGGTGCTGATACGCAACGTGCATAGTACGTGGCGTTACTAAACCGTAGGTCTCCGGCAGCGAATCGGTGTATAAACGGGCTGTAAATCATTTTCAATTTTATTTGGCAATACATTCCATTGAAATGTAGATAATCTCATAGCCATTTTCGTTCTTTGTGGTAAACTCTTCTATACATTCACACTACACTAATGAATAAGCCGGAATAACATACAATACTTCACATTACCTACAGTTGTCAAACGGGTATCTAACGGTCATCATACCCGTATGATTCGGTCATTATACGTGTTGCTTACGGGCGTAGAACACGGTTGATCCATTACAATGGGCAAGGTAGACCATGTCGTGTTATTTTTCGTGTCTGATACGGTCATAGCACGGTCATGGTTGGTACTGTATAGTGGGCAGATACCTTAAACCGAAGTCACACTAAATAGTTATATTTTCCAATACCTAAGCACAGATATCTGTGACCTAAGAAGTAAGAAACTCAAGGTGAGTAAACGTTATCGTCGCTAAAAACGGTTAGTCGTTAAAAGCGAAGTCATTATATATGAATTCTACTGTATTTGACAATGTTTCATGGTGAATGTAACAATTTGAGACTTCCATTGTCTAAAAAGGTGTTAACAGATTTGTAAATCTATGGAATAGCAAATAAAATAAAAATTAATGAATTTTTAAGATCATTGAAAATACTAAAAATAATCAAATCAAAATATTCGGTTGAGTTAGTTGAAACAGGAAATAAATTGATGTGATCTGAAATGAAAATGAATGAATAATGGGTCGATCAATAAGTGAAATTTCAAATATACGAGGTCTGTTCAGAAACTAAGATGAATTTTCAGTTTTCCCAAAAAATATTTAGTTATTTATCAAGTTCTATTTTGTCTACTTCAAAGTAGTCCACCTCGTATATAATACACATGTGTCAGCACATGTTTCCAAACCTCGAAGTAGTTCAATATATCCTTGAGCTCTCTGAGCGACTCAGTTTTCATCTTCTCAACTGTCACAAATAATCGTCCTTTCATGGGTCTGTTCAATCTTAGGAACTGGAAAAAGCCATAGGGGCAAATCTGGTGAATTGGCTGAGGCATGATTGCGGTGTTGTTTTCGGACCAAAAATTACGAACAAGCAATGACGAGTGAACAAGTGCATCATCGTGATGCAACCTACATCGTGGTGCATCAACCTACTGTGTAGGTATATTCGAGACTGGCTTGAACGTTTAAAGTTCATTTCTTTAGATTCAGTTATGACCCTTTCATGCATTTCAGCAACAAACCAAACATGCTAAACAGCAGAAACTGTAAACATATGTTCGAGATGCGTGTACCAACAAAAAAATATCGCTAATCGAATGTACGTAGCCTGCGAAATTTGAACATTCACCTTTTTTTTCAACAGTGAAATAAAAATAAGATAGAAGAATAAATTCAAAACAAGCACTTTTCCCAAACCCCAGAACATAACACTCGTCTTAACGCACTTTTCACCAAGTTGGCATCTTCAGGAGATGGAAGAAGTCAACTTGATTGGTAAAACGTGACTCAGAATATAAAGATGGCCTATGGAAAATTGACCTGTTGGTGGAAAAAATTTGTTTAGATTTTGAATACTAACAATCGAAATGTCATGAAATAATTTGGTATGAAATATTTTTCCTATATTATTTAATTTTTCATCATTTACCTTTATTTTGACTCATTATTGATTTATTTTCATTTCAGATCGCAATAATTTGTTTTTCCTACAGATAATTTCTGTTTTAACCAACTCAACCGAATATTTCAGTCTGATTATTGTTAGTATTTTCAATAATCTTGACTTTTCATTCATTTGTATTTTATTTGCTCATTCATAGATTTCAGTCTGTTATTACAGTTTTAGACAATGGAAGTCCAAACTTGTAACATTGTACACTGGGCTTGGTAAAAATTTAGTACGTACCTTTCATTCACCTTTTTAGGTGTATGAACGAAAAATAAATATAAAATAAATAAAAAGGAATTTCGTCATTGTATTGGTTATTAAAAACAATGAAAATCTATATACAATAAAATGCTTGAATCCAACTTGAATCTACTAATACACTTTCAACATGGTCCCAAAATCAATAAACACCATCATTTACAGTCAACATAACGCAAAAATAAAAAAAAAGTCATTGGCTTATATCAAAATAAAATATATAAATTCAATGCCTAAACTAAGAGGTAATCATTTTAGGAGTTACTTAACAATTAATACCAATTATAATTTTCCTTGTCAGAAATTGTATGTAAAAATAATTATTTCTTCATTTGAAGGCAACAACAAAATACCATGTGGCCTAAAAGCACTTTCATATTTTACTTACAATTTGTTTCATGCAAGTCTGTACTTTTTTGTACTCAGTATTATATCATGGCCCGCACATGGTACCATTAACAAATATCAAAATTCGTACTTTCATACAACTACATATCAACTACTTTTGTTGAGTCTAATATTATGACTTTTTAGATATTCTGGTGCAATTTCATTCAGCCATTCAGCCTCTATAGTGGTAATTCCCCTTAAGTAGCATTTGCTGGTCTGAACAACTTCGGTGAACAAAATTAAGGCAGGTTGTTGTCCATGCAAACTTGAGCTCGGGTGGATTTGAACTGCTTGCTTTTTATCCAACTGCAGAAGAAAATTAAATAAATTTCAACATTCCTCAAATATTGGTGAACTGAAATCCAGTAGAGTATTTAGATAAGCCTTTCGTAACGTTTATGTTGGCATACGGATTTTCTTGAGGATATTTAATAGTAGAGATACTTAGATTGGCTTTATTCTGATGAACTACCAAGTGCAAAGAAACTAGAAGTTGCACAACAAGTTGTACAAGGTAATGATTTACATTTCACAATCAGGTGAAAAATGGAGCACCAAATCGAAACTGTAGGCAAATCTATAAAAACTTGAAATAGTGGATTCCTTTCGGCCTAAAACTACTATTAAATACCAAGGAATAAATCTAATTTATAAATGAAACTTTTACATTCATTGGGAAAAAGCTTATTTATTAGCTTTCTTCTTCTCCTTCATTGAATAAATTGTTTATCTTCATTTTTTGAAACCTTCCTGATTTTTTTTAATGATGGAGAAGAAAACCAAAACAGTTTTTCCCAAAAAACTACTTGCTCATGTGAATAGCCCCTTGTCATTTCAATTCAATCCTGTTTAATAAAAATCAAATCAAGATCAAAGTATTTTCAAGATCTGACATAAAAAACCAGATTATTTCTGATAAAATATGTAAAAGCAGGTCTTTGCTAACATTGGACAAAGATTTGAATGATTTTCTACACAAAATATTCAATTATACATATGATTTAGTTGAGGACAACTTGAAAATTCATCCATTACAAGTATATCTTTTGTCAAAATCTGTTATAAATGTGAATAAATTCGATTACTGAAAGGGTTATGCCGGTTTGTGAAAGTCTGTTATAAATATGAATTAATTTGGTTTATCACTACTATCTTTTCTTTTATAGTTTATGTCGATCGATCCCTAACCCAAAGCTCTCACATATTCGGAGAGAATCATCAACCAATATGTGATGTAAACGGCAAATACTTGATGAAAATTCATAATATATACAAGAAACACTTTATTGTGAGATTTTCTGTAAACAGTTTAACAAAAACGCAGCACATGTCTCGCTATATATCTTCTTCATGTGTGTCTATACTAGCTCGTATAGTATACTAACTAGTATAGACACGCCTGAAGACATGTAGTGAAATTCTCACAATAAAGTAATTGAATAGAACTGGCCTATACTTGATGAAAGTCCATATTACCAAATGATTTTCACTTATTATTATTTTAAAAAGAACCCCAAGTAAATATCGTATCATTATTAACGCTAGAGAAAGCTATTGTATAGCGAAACACGTGTCGCGGTTTTTGTAAAATCCTTTAAAAAACAAGCCTTAATATTATTCTTAACGCTTGAGAAAGATATCGTATACTAAAACACGTGTCGCAGTTTTTGTAAAACCCTTTGTAGCCAAAATCATGCATGTAACTATTAATGAATTTCACAATAAAGTGTTTCTTCAATTCATCAACCAAGGCAAGGATCATTCTTCACACCGTGAGGTTTGATTATTATGAGATCCAGGGTATTACCCACAGCAGATACATACAAAATCATCATGTGATTAATGATAATAATTAAATAATTTTCACTTTTTTTTTATTCCAGACGATATTCGCTATTTCCATAGCTTCGTAGGTAGTAATAGTACACACTGGATTAATAATATTATATACAACAATGGTAGTTGACTCACTTGATTGTTTAATGGTAATTGAGATGACAGGTAGAATTTGTAAACAAGTACAATCTCAGTCCTTAGACAGCAGGTAAATTTTAAACATGAATAGTTATTGGCATTATGAAAAAAGGTTTGACAATGGTGATTGGTTAACCTCTTGTTGGTTGTTCAATGAGGAATTTGAATGTTAGCCCTTATTGATCTACAGAAACTCCAGCAGGTTCAATTCATGTCCATATGAATCTCTTACCATAACATTCAATATTGAAAGTATTGAATTACACAGAAAACTTACTGGAATAATTTTTCTGTATAAAATACTGCACAACAATGTGGATTCTATGAAGGTGTTATCTTTTATTAATTTCTGTGTGCCTCATTTTAGAACTAGGAGTATAAAAACTTTTTTCAGCCGACTGGCCAGAACCAATTTGTATCTCCAGTCACCTATCTTTGTGTGATATCAACTTTGATTCCCTAGAACATATTGTTGATACTGCATCTCAGTATTTCATGGAAAATTTTTTATTTTCTGGTATAGTTGTTTTTCATCATTTTATTTTATTATAATTCTGTTATTCATTTTCTCAAATTATAACTTTGTATTATTATAAAGATCTATATTACTTTTTCAACATACTTAGTTAACCCTGTAAATGGCTGTCATTATTATTATTACTTATTAATAGTATACAGCATATATTCGTCAATGGCAATTTAATTTTGTTTATAATCCATATATAGCATCTGTTAGTACTGAATGTTCAAAAAATGATCTTGTAATTGTAATAGAATGCTTACGGTTGTATACAGTCGATCTCTCAATAATTCTGCAGTATTCATGAAAAGTCCTGTCACTAGACACTTTCTGAGCTGGTCCATTTGACTACCACACGACTTCAGGGTCAAGTCACATTTTTTGCAAATCTCCTCTAGCTGATTTCTGATATCTCTAGCATGCAGAATGTTACGCATATTGATAAAATGTTCGTGACACCAGTTTCTTTTATTGGTCTGTCCAACATTTGTAAAATCCCTGTGAAAAATATTTATTACTAATACTACTTTCAAAAAATTTCAATTCAGAAATAAAGCAAAAACTGCATGTCATAAGGTATTATTTATTACCTGAAAATATTCAGAAGAGTTATGTGATCCCCATAAGCAGAACAGAATTTTTGTCTCACATTCTGAGCTTGCTCTCTTTTGCTAGTTGGATTGATCAAGATTGACTCTCCGCTCAATAAAGAAACTACTGTCAAAGCTTCCTCCAGGCATCCGTAATCATGCGCTGAAATTAGAATCTTAGAGAATCGAGGGTCTAGAGGAAACTTTGCCATTTTCTTGCCAAGAGGGGTAAGAGTGGTTGATGTAATGGTTTCTACTGCACCAAGAAGTGTCAACTGTTCAAAAGCAGCCATCGTAGCATCCCTAGGAGGCTTATCCATGAAATCAAACTGTATAGCCTGTATCCCCAACGATAAAAGCTGTAAGGCAACTGTGCATAAGTTGGCCCTTTGTATTTCAGGGATTGAAGTCTTCCGCATCAACTCAAACTGAGATCTTGTGTAAATTCGATAACAGTAACCTTCAGATTCACGGCCAGCTCTACCCATTCTTTGCCATGCTTGTTCCTGTGATATCTTTTGCGTCTTCAATAGCTCCAGTCCAGTGGAGGGGTGAAAAGATCTGAAAGTTATATAATAAAAATTACCTACTGGAGGAAAACATAAATGAAATAAACACACACACTAAAATAATAATATTTGTGAAAGTGAGTGATAGTATCAAAACCAACACTACATACCTTACTTTAACCATACCGCTATCGATGACATACTTTATACCACTGATAGTAACACTTGTTTCAGCTATGTTTGTGCTGATAACAACTTTTCTTGTATTTGGTGGAGCCGGGTGGAAAACATTGAGTTGCTGGGAACTTGGTTGGGCAGCATACAATGTACACACTTTAACTGCGGGTCCGTGCACATCTGGATCTTTCGCCAATAATCTAATTTGATGAGCACATGCCTCTATCTCTTCTTGACCAGTGAGGAAAATCAAGACATCATGACTAAAATGATGGTCTAATGATTATGCAGTTGTAGAATGTATTAAAAATTTACAATAAACAAAAAATATGTTAATTACAAAATAGTTTATTTCACATGTATTTTTTGATCATTTTAAATCCAGTTTGCTAAAACCACTCTTTTAGACTGATTGTTTTTCAATAATTGATCCAATATTTTTAATCTTTGACTTTTTCTAAATGAGTTAAATTGTCAATTTATAAATCATATTTAAGGAATAGTTTTATTATATTTAGCATTCTTTGAGATTTAATATAGGATTCTCGTTATAAATCAGATCTCAGTTGAGAAAACTTCAGAATATCAAGTTAATCATACATCTATATTACCATTCAAGGTGATTTTTTTACATTTATACTTACTTAGCAGGTGCTTCTTTATGTATTTTGAAAAATGTAGCTACACAACTTGTCTGATAGTCATCATGGGGTTTAATTGTATGATAAACATTCACAGGGTACGTTCTTCCTTCCAAATAGACAGCTTGGCAATTATTGAAATATTTGGAAAAATGATCTACATCCATTGTAGCAGACATGATAATTATCTAAAAAATAAAATGAAAATTTACTTATGACTAATTACAAGACAGTTACAGTAGAACCCTGGTTATCTGAGACAATGGGGGGTGGACCATCTCGGAATAATGAAAACTCAGATAATCCGGATTTATTCATTATTCGTCTAATAAAACATTATTTATGTTCTTAAAATATTTTATTAACATCGTTCTTGATGGGATATCTTACTTACAGGTTCTTAATCTACCACATCGTCATCGTATTCTCCGGTTTCCTGCAAGGCATCTGCTATTTCTTTGATTCTTAGTTCTTCTTCTATGTTATCTGATGTAATCCATTCAATAACATCTAGTCTTGTCACATTCTCGTAACCCTCTAATGCTTGCATTACTTCAAACTCACTTTTTTCTTCTTCCTTGATTTTCTCTATCTCATTGACAGAACCCGGACCTTCACGACTTTACAATTTAGAAGTCAAATCATTCAATGGAATATCTTCTTCACTGTCATAAGAGTCCTCAGAGTCAATAACTTTTGACCAAGATTTTTGAATAGTGGAAGCGTGCACAGAATCCCAAGCTCGACTCATCCAGTATATAACATTTTTTAGTGTAATCCTTCCCAATCCATCGATAATTCTATCTTCTTGTTCTGTGTATGCTAACAAATGTTCAAGGAACAAACGCCTATAATTCTTTTTGATGTTTCAGACGACGCCCTGATCCATTGGTCTCATTATGCTGGTTACATTCGGAGTAAAAAACTTAACAATCATTTCGCCCTCGCAAAGTCCTCCAGGATGAGATGGGGAATTATCCATTAACAAGACTCTTCTTTAAACCAGGTAGTAAATAAATTTGCATCCATCCACACGCCGTCCGAGTCTTGTAGTGCACTGGTAAGGCTTTGAATAAAATATCCTTTAAAGTCCTAGGACGTGCAGACTTTCCAATCACCATCAGGGGGAGTTTGTGCTTACCACATGCATTGGAACATGCCATTATAGTTAATCTTTCCTTACTCCTCTTATGCCCAGAAGCTGATCTTTCCTGTTGAGATGCTAAGGTTTTTAAAGGAAGCATTTTATAATTCAGACCACTTTCATCACAGTTACAAATTTGATCATATGAGTACCTATTTGAGTACTATCTTCGATTTGCTTTCTGAAGTCTTGCTTAAATTTGTCAATTGATTATATATCAGCGGAAAGTTTCTCTCCACATACAGTTGTCGTACAACATACCATTTTTTCCAGCGGTCAAGCCAACCAGAACTGGCTGTAAACTGGTCTGCTTCTGGGTAATACCTACTAAATAATATTGCCTTCTGTTTTAAAATTGGACCTGACAAAGGCACACCTTTTGATCTTTGTTGGTTAAACCAAATAAATAATGCTGCGTTAACTTTTCAAATTCTTCTTTTTTCACCTGCTTCTACTCTTTTAATAGCTTTTAATTTTTCTTCAATTGGAATAACAATTATTTTGCTTCATCATTAGAATACAACTAAATGACTCTAAAATTTAAAAAAAAAACATGTAGATCAAATTCACCATACATACATACATGCATCTACAAGAACATTATCGTGATGCTTAGTAAACTTCTTGAGAACACAAAAACAAACTGTAAGCACACCACACACATTCACATGTTAACTAACTCCAGAAACCTAAACGGCAGTTTTAGGGGTTTTCCAATACTATTTGGGGATTCCTCATCAATTTTAAATTGAAATAACCTACAAAATCGGTTAATCCAGAGCTCGGTTAAATGTGACTCAGATAAAAGGGATTCTACTGTATTTATATAAGGACGTATAAAAAAGTATTACCTTCAAAGGTGCAAGATTTTTATCTTCTCTAATCTTTTGTGCCCTCTTCACAATACCAAACAAAACATCAGTGTGTATAGTCCTTTCATGAGCTTCATCCAATATCACAACGGTGTATTCCATCAGCAATTTATCGAACATGGCCTCTCGTAATAACATGCCGTCAGTCAAAAATTTGATCTTAGTTTTAGTTGACGTAACATCTTCAAACCTCACTGAATAACCTATCACATCACCAATTTGCATCTGAAATAATCAAATTTATTGAAGAAACTTGTAATAAAAATTGAATATTCTTTATGACCTAACTATTTTTAGAATGCTCGAGAATAAATGTAGGAATGAAAATTCTGCTGAACATTTGATAGAAGAACGTTAAGTAGAAGAAAAAAGCTGCAACTCTTGTTGCTGTGAATTTGAACTTCAACTTTTGGTAAATTCCACTTTTTTGACATTATTTTTTCAAAAAAGGTACTTCCCACACCGTGAGGTAAATGATCATTGGGTCGGAGATTCATGTGCTCCAAGTCGAGACAATGAGACAAGAATAACAGCATATTGCATTTAGATCAAAGTGCAGCAAACTAAGTATGATCTTGAGGTATGAGAAAAAACAAGGCATCATTCTAGTGAGGTCTCCAACCATTTCAATAGAGAAGTCTGGATAGATTCGGATTTTGCTCCTCTTTTCGGACAATATTAGTTTCACACAGAGTTGAAAACTCCATCACGAATATCCATCACATTATTGTTTAAAGCTCAAGTGCTGTTCCAGTTCACCCTTGACATCATCATGAAATAGGAAATGTATTATTTATATTCACTTCCTTACCCCTTGTCCAAATTCTTGAGCAACCCTTAGAGCAATACTAATAGCTGCTACCCTTCTGGGTTGTGTAACAGCTATTTTTCCATTTTCTTGTAGTCTAGCAGAATGAATGTATTGTGGTATTTGAGTGGTCTTTCCACTGCCAGTTTCCCCTAGAATTATAAGTGTTTTGTGTCTTTTTATGAGTTCCAACAACTTATTTCTTTTATCAAACACAGGTAATTTTCTTCTCTGGTCTTGAATACTCAGTTTGGGCCTGGGGCTGAAATTACCATTATAATTAGAAGAATTCATATTTTCGTTGGAATTCATTTTCATTTTTTTGGGACTAGGGGGTCCATTTTTATTTCCAAAAATTATTGGAGTTGGTTTCATCTTCATTGAAAACTTTGTAATACTTTTACTATTAGGTAGGCTGTATTTGGAGTTCATTTTTGAGGTTACTAAACTAAACACGCGAATTGTTTATATCACGCAGAACATTTTCCACTGTTGCCGATAATCCAATTCTCATAACCAATACGACCACAGAACAACAGAACTAAACAGAGCCATTCAAAATCTGCAGATTGGTACCTCATGATCACAAAGAAAACCGAGTTAGATAGAATCGAACGAAAGTTCGATTCTATTTAATGAGGGTAATGAGGGGTTATGGAGAGTGGCGGTTGGTTTAATTGATAATCGGAGGGATATTATATATTTATAAAATAAATCATTTCAGGTGAAAATGTATTTTGTTTCAATAGTTCCTACAGAAAATCTGATTTATTATTAATGAGTATGGAAATGAGGCCAGTTTTTCTACCAGCTACTAGATTTTTATTCATGTATGGCTTTATAATAAAGCGCGTGCTTTATTGGGTTAAAGTTAAATTATTTCAAATGAACTAATTCATAACAATGATAAATGTTAATTTTAAAAGTAATGAACTTTGCTTCATATAATCAAATGAAGAAATTTGTGATTTATTCTCAGATTTGATGAACAAGCGGTACGTTTTTTGAGGTCCGATATAAAGAAAAGCAGAAATATATTTCATTTGGTCGTCCCGACTAAATGAAATATATTTCTGCTTTTCATATACAGGAAATTACTTGCGACGAATCTTCCAAATGAAAGACTTTGCACAGGTGTCTGGTTCCACATAAGAGTCGAGAGTAAGGTGTTTTCACCTGAACTTGAATATATCATATGCACCTAACCTGAGGTAACCTGACCGAAACCACATAGTGCGGCTGGCTTCTGTTGATGACTCAGTACAATTGTGTTTTGAATGCCTGCTCACACTCATCTGTCCAAATAAATGGTTTCTTATGACATTTCAATTAATCTAATGGATGAACTGTTTTGCTATATCTCTTAATTTGATTTCTGTAATGATTTTTCAAACCAGTAAAATATTGTAATGATTTCAGATTTGCACATTCTTCATTGATATAATGTCATCAATAAAGCGCTTGAATAAGCCACTCAAAAGATAATCTCGTGAATTCATAGTGTCCTTATTCGGCAACAAAATCTGTAAAATTCCTGGTATCTTCAGAAATTCTTATGTTCCAAAAGTATGTTCAAACCAATTTTTTTTAGAAAACGCCAAATTTTTCCATAATTTCATCAGTTCTTGGAAATGGAAACGGGTCTAATACCGTTTCAGCGTTGATTTTTCTGTAGTCTATACAGAACCTGAATGTTCCATCGTTTTTGTAGTCAATGCACAAAGTGAAACGTATGGTGAATTAGATTTAAATATTATAACTTTTTCTAACATTTCTTTTATTTTGTTATTAATCCATGTTCGCATAGTAGAAAAATATCTATATGGTTTCAATCGTATGATTTGCGGATTTGGCTTCAATTCAAAATGAACCTAAAATGGTGATAATTTTTTATCAGAATAATCAATTATGGAAGGAAATTGTTTTGTAATAGTTACCTATAATTCTTATATTTTATTTCACTTCCATTTGGAAAATTTATCCTTAAAATTTGTAATTTTTGTATGGTGTGTTTACCTTATCAAAAGGGAAAACCGTAATTTTCATTGGTTCCGAGACATTTTCACATTTTTTCCAAGGCAAATTACATTTTGATCACCTCCATTTGGAATTTCCTTTTTATAATTGTTCTGAACGATTTCGGGAGTTTCATTTCTGGTCGACTGCGCCATTTGTAAAGAAATATCCAGATAATTCTCCAGTTACTAGATACATTTCCTATTTTTTGTATACAGGTCTCCTTCTCTATACTATTTTATCAACAATCATGTCCTAAAATAGATATCTGAAAATACCTAATATCATATAAACTTATAGGGGATATAATCAATATCACCAAATGGTCATTTTACTACATGTTTTAATTATCTCTTGAGTTTGATTAATTTTTATTTATTGTAACTTGGTCGTTAAAACTCTATTTATTATATTTTGAACAAAATAAAAATATTTGAAAGTTAATTTCTAACCATATATCACCCGAACATCACACACCATATATGTAAATTTGAAAATGTCAGTGAGAATATTTCACACAACATCCATTCAACTTTCATTTTAATAACAATGATTATACAATACCTACTGAAGCAGCTTTCGTGTTAAGTGGATTTCATTTTATCAACCCAAATGGTAAATGTACAGCTTGTTTTTATGGAAGTGAAGTATTTTACTTTTTTATATTGGTTCAGTGGGGTCTGTAAGAGGACCTGGCTCACCAATCTAGTTTTTACAATTTTTTATAGCTGTTATTTATGGCCAGCAATGACAGGTCTACTGAATAATTCATATAAATATTGAGATATAAGTAATTCCGGCATTGGTAATATTTTTATAAATAAAGAGGTATTTGATACAGTTTATAAAATTTTTACTAAACATTTTGGATGACTGAGGAGTGAGAGGTCATTGTTATAAATTATTTTAAAATAGTTTTCATAATCGAACTCAATATGTATAGTAATCAATTATTGTAAAATTACTAATCAGTTTCAACTTGTAGTGTTCCACAAGGTTCAGTTATGGCACCAATTTTGTCAATTACTTTCATGCTGATGATATTGAAAATAGAGGTTAATGGGTGATCACTTCTCATTTGCAAATGACCTTGTACTGTTTTATTTAAAAAAAATTGGAGTTCATTAGAAAAAATAATCAATGACATGGAAAACGTTGAGAAACAAATAAGTACTTTTATATGAACGCTAAATTTCACGAAAGTATTTTTCTTTTGTGAAATTCAAAGTTTATATGAAAATAGCTGTTTCGAGAAAGCTTTTTCTTCCATTTCGTGTCTGAAAGGTATTTCTTTGCATAATCTACACATTTTTGTATAGAGTCAATTTTTTAAATTGATTGCTTTCTTCCTTTCTTTGAAGATTCACACATTTTTTGTATCAAGATGGAAAGGTAGAAAGCCATACTTTTCCAAAAACTATTCACCCCTAAAAATATTCCCTTTCAATTTGAACAAAATTCCTATGGCTGGGATTTGATGAAATAAGTGAATGAATGTTATTTAAGTACGTCATCGATGACTTGGTTGGATTCAACCCATTTCATGACGAAAAGTCGTAAGTTTATGAACGAATTGAGTATTTTTTTCTTATAATGTTATCCGTATTTGCTACTGAAGAGCCGATAAGACAAGTGCCTTAGAACGAAACATCGCCGTAAGCAGTGAAAAGGAGGGTGTTCAATGTAAGTGAAATTTTACTTCTTTCATTAATTATATTGTGTAAGAATCCTGTGAATGATATCTGATTCGATTCTATACGAATGTTTGGAATACAAACGGAACAGAGAAAAGTGTTTTTCGTATAATTCAACGCTCATATAAAAGTATTTGTTTCGAAAGTATTTTTCTTTCGTGTATTTCAATGTTTATACAAAAAAGCTGTTTCGACCGAGCATTTTTTTCCAGTTTGTGTCTGAAAGGTTACTTCTTTGCACATCTACACATCTTTTTATAAAGTTAATTTTTTTTAATTGATTGCTTGCTTCCTTTGAAAGATTTCCATATTTTTTGGATCAAGATGGAGAAGTAGGAAGCCAATACCTTTCTTTCTCAAAAATTGATTTCTCCTAAAAATATTCTATTCCATTTCAATAAGCCTAAATCATAATACAAAAAATTCTAATAATTTCTATCATCAAATCAAAAATTTTATTTATTTTATTAATTTTTTTAAACATTTATGTCAACTTCAATTATACCGTCATGGATTCTATATGAAACTTTATGCATGAATAAAAATGTACGAAGGTCGTAAAAAAGAACATATTTCCTTAAAAATAAAATACACTGTATTCCGAATTTTAAATAAGGGTATATTAAAATTTCGAGTTTATCACATTACTGCTGCTCCGCCACAATGACAGTCCGTAAAAATAGGCTTAGTTAATTCAATCACTACGTGCAGGGCCTCTCGCGAGGGGCCTGAAACCCTAACCCACTTGCTGTTAGCATGTTCATCATATGTAGTATTAGCCTAAATACATCGATATAACGCTGCCCAAAGAATGTTTTATTATCACCTACGGAAATTTTAAGGTGCCTTCTGACGAGATACCAGCATTGCCCTAACCTCCGGAGGAAATTGAATCCGTTGTGTTGAATAAGAAGTACCGAATCTATCGGGATTATATAGGCTCATATAGAAGCTAATAATGCTGATGCAGTTCTTCTCGAACATCAGAGAGAAACGATATCCGTGGTTGAATATTTATCCCAGGGTGAGACGACTATCGTCCGTAAACAGGAGAAAAAACGCATGGAATATCAAGATTTTGTCTTCAAATTCCGCAAACTATATCTAGAAAAATGGCGTCCTTGGTGTAATGAAGCCTTCTCTTCTTTCGAATCTCGAGATCATGTCTCGGCTTATCGCACTAAGGCAGAAATCTTGGCTGGTCAGTTGCAGAACGCTGTGATTCTTGGCTTGATGATGCGAAGAGCTGTTGTTCGGTGGCAAGGCCCGACGAGATCAATGTCTGTCATTGAGGATGACAAATATTTCATGTAAGTGAAATTTTATCTCTTTTATTTACTATATTGTGCAGCAATCCTGTGAATGATATATGATTAAATTTCATAACGAATTTTTGGAGTACAAACTGAATAGGAAACACTGTTTTTGTATAATTCAATGTTTATATTTGTTGCTTCAAAACTTTTTTTTCTTGTAATTCAATGCATCAGTGCATCACAAGTTGTGATTTAAAGTTTATATGTAAGTAGTTGTTAGGAGAGGATTTTTTCCAATTTGTATCTGAAAGTTACTTCTTTGCACGATCTACACATGTTTGTAAATAATTTATTTTGAAATTAATTGCTTTCTACCTTTCTTTGGAAGATTCTCAGATTGTTTTGTATAAAGATGGAGAAGTAGAAAACCAAAAAAATTGTGGAATGGAGAGGAATAAACTAAGTTATCTTCATAAAAAATATTTATCGAAGGAAGTAAAAATAAAAGTGTTGCTAAAATGGTCCCATTCCAAAACACATACACGTACACTCACGAAGTAAACCTAAAATATATGATGGTTCTATGTAGATATCTCTGAATAAAATATCTTGCAAAATATATGAAAGAATAAATGAAAATATTGAAAAAATATACGAATGCATGCAAGTGAAAGCAAGCCACATTTTCAACAAAAAAATAATTCAAATGCATTGCATAAAAATGTATGAGATGAGATTGGGAGACAAGAATTCTAGAGGCCAATGTGTCGAAATTTGGCCCAAAAATACTGATTTTTAGTTCGACTACTGATTTTTCCGACTATTCATTCGACTCGACTTTTTTAAAGGACCGGTCGTGGGATTCAGAACAATTTTTTTTAAGTAAATGAAGTGGGGTCACAGACTATTCTGTGGTGGGGTGTTGTTCTACGGTGTCAATCTGAATTTGTGGACTCTTTGATCTGAATGTACTGTACTATGAGATTTCGCGATGGCGATGATTAATTTTTTAAAATGGCTGCTTTGATATGAACGAAAAGTAAATATGTTTTTTTTTTGTTATTCAGACTAGATTCTTATAAATTAGTATTGAAGGTATCCATTCTACGTATATATTAGAATAAGTCTTTCTTCAATTTGTAATGTTAAGGTAAATAAAACTTGAGAATTAGTCACAAAGAAATGTAAATTTTCCTGACAGGTCAAATTTCTATCAATTCTATCCTGATATTTCAAATTTTTGATATTTTTTTACGTGTATCTATTCATAATTATTGTTTATATCATCAATTCTCGAGTTTAAATACAAAGATTAGTGTCTGCAGCCCCATGTATTAACGAAAATCACTTATTTCAGGACTAAACAATATATTTTGCAATCCTTCATAGCTCCAATATTATTTAGGTAGGTTGATATTAAAATGGATATTATTAATGATGAAGATAGAAGAAAGAGACTACATCTTCTCGAAGATCTAATTCAGGACTCACAAGGTAAAGGCAACATCGACTCTTTACTTGATACAGTACAAGCAATTTGTACAGACTGTGATAATCCTGCCATTAAAAAACTGAAGAATGTGGAAGTTTACTTAAATAGATGTAAGTAACCTTTTCTTAAGTTTTATAACTAGTTTTAAATGAAACAATAAACTTTATCATGTAAGCTGGAATTTTAAAAAGTTGGTAAACATCTTGTAAATATCTTTAATAATTATTTAAATGGAAGTAGGTATTTGGGTGATGAAAAGTATTGAATTTCTTTTTTGGACAAGTTTAGTGGATAACAGTAGGGTCGACTACATGGGAATTGTTGAATAACAGAGTTGAGAGCCGGCTGGCAAACACCATTCCGATTATATGGCCAGTCCAATCTTTGATAAGTCATTTTGTATATTTCTCAACAGTTTTTCAAAATCCATCATAATGTGAACTACTCTATTTAAAGTACCTAACTGTATAAAACACTTCTATTTTTTCTAATATAATATAATTCCCATAATATAATAATTT
This sequence comes from Leptinotarsa texana, assembly GCA_015342105.1. Lineage (NCBI taxonomy): Eukaryota > Metazoa > Arthropoda > Insecta > Coleoptera > Chrysomelidae > Leptinotarsa > Leptinotarsa texana. The sequence goes on from WOGN01001590.1 coordinate 18,244, forward strand.
CTCCTAATTTAAAGTTATGATACTATATTGAATGTTTCAACTGTATGATAAGCTCTTCAAAAGCATTAGTTATTATAAATGTCTCAGGTTGATTGAATACAAAATTATCCAATATTTTATAATGAAAATATTCCAACGACTCTAGACAAATCACCTATTTCAATTTAGTTTGATAGCATTTCTACTTGATTAATTTCTTTATCATGCAAGCTTGACTAAATAATTTCAAGTTATACAAAAATACATTTTGAATTCTCAAATAATTTTATATAAAATAATCACTTGCAAACAGTATTTTAAAAATAAAACACCATTGCACATAAAAAAGTGTATACTTCAAAATATGTACTATCTATCAACACATTCCTGAATAAGCATTATGATAAACATTACATGCGGGTAGAACTGATAAGGAATGGAAAAATCATGCAGATTCTTCAATAACAAAAGTTTCAAAATTTTGTCACTTTTTTGTACTTCAAACAATATTAAATAATAAACTCATCCTTTATATATATATATATATATATATATATGTTTACTCGAAGATTCTCACGGATAAAATATGATATGC
>WOGN01001591.1:0-18817 GCA_015342105.1 Leptinotarsa texana
TTTTTCTAGTACTTTTTTTGTTCATATCGAAAGAAACTTTATTTTTTATATTTCATTCATTATAATCTATTGTATATTAAAATGATATAGCCCACGCACAGATTAATCATTCTGTGGGAACTATATTTATTTGTCGTTAACTAAGATTTCAAATTGAATGGCAAATAAATATTATTATTATTATTAATATTACTATATTATTATTTTATTATTATAGGGCATAACCTAAACTAATTTCTAAACACCAACTTAGTCTATCAATATCTAACGCCGAACTTCCAGTTTTAGTCACACATTAATGATTTTTTCTTCAATAATTTTTTGTTGATTTTGAAAAAATTATAAAAGGGGGCCCAACGGGCTGTTGAAGAATGGATCTTTCCTCATTATTCATATAGTTATCATGTCATACTTTTTTTTCAATTTCCTTTGTCTCGTAGCAATGAATATCTATTTAAACGTTGATTAAGATAATTTTCGTAAATCCTCAACTTCTCAAAAAGACGTTATTTAATAAACCACTTCTCTAAATTTCGTTTTTTCTACGGTTATAATGCCTTTTAACTTGAGAATTGATAAAACATAATATCGTCGAAACCGTTTACAACTAAATTCCAAGCACCTACTTAGGATGCTTCATAAAAATAAAGTTTCGTCATTTCACCTATTCTCATACATCTCTAACAATTTGCTATAAAATAAATGGCTATTGTCTAGCTTCATCGTCACAAGGAAATTTAATGACTCGAATTTATATTCGTTCCGCCGTAAAATGAATATTTCGCCTAAGCTCATAAATTTTGATTCTTGCGGAGAGTGGTGAGAAAATTACATCGTCATATCTCATTTATACGAGCTCTAAAAGCGTTTTATCTGTTCTAAAGTCAAATGAGAAGAGAGAAAATACTACATATTTCTTCTATTGGTCAGTAACAGAACGTTTTTGTTCAACACTCACGTATTTTGCAACACTCAGCTACAACTAATACATCAAATACTTTACTGTTGTGTGGAAATCAAGCTTTAACTTGTTAACAGTGTGCATTTTCCACTCATGAGTATAAAATAGGAAACGCTTGCACTTCGTATAAGTGCACTACCAACTTTGCAAAGTGATTGTAGAGAAACTGTATTTTCTCTCATATACATGCTTTTTCTAAGTATAACCTTCAATCAATCAATATTTACAATGTCCCACAGCACCAATCAACTATTATTTGTTATAATGAGACACGATCAAACAGGAAGGTCGAGTCTACGCTACGCAATAATCCCACAATAAAATTACCAATGAGGTTGCCAATTTCCTAATAGAGGACAATTACCCATTAATAATATATATATATATACACAATTGGGAAATCTTGGAAAAGCAGCAATATTTATTCATTAAAAATAAGTATTTGAACTTTTTTCTCATGAGTCAGTTTCTAATGAAATGTACCATTTTCGAAAATTGAAAGATATAAGAAAAGCAGATGCCTATTTGTGAAAAATTCAACACTGATGAGAGTATTCTTTCTTTGCAATGAAATGGGAGATATATTCAAGAAATTCAATATTAGATTTATGAAATTCATATCCATAACTTTCCCTACTATACTGTTGTTTTTTATCCGACTTTACAGACATTGCATGGCAACTGTTTCACCGAATAAAACAAACAAAAGGGGTTCTGAACTCAGAAATCGCCACGAAAACAAAGTAAATCTGTCGCTGAACCTAAATCATGGGGTCACTCAACTCAATAGACCGTCCTTTTCCTTTCGCTAATTCGTGTGTTAAAAAATTCTATAGAGTTCATTTCTATAGTACTGCGTATGTTATTTATTCTACCGATATCTAAGACACATTATTCACTTCAGAAAATTGGAATAATGGTTTTCACGATGATCATCAGTTCTACTTATTTCAGTTGCATACAACTATTTTAGATAACCTGATGTTGAAATTCAATCACTTCTCATACGCTCTTTATTTTTTCATTTATGTTTCAATTCTTTCAAACTTACGCAAGTTTCATTCAGCAGTCGATGTCGAAGCTTTTACCTTTGCAAAGAACAGCCTTTGGGAGCTTCAATAATCTTTTTATGGAATACGTCCTCTATTGATCCCTAGATGTCGTTTTAAGGAGAGATATCATCGCTATCACTTTCATACCTAATAATTTAATATAATTGTGTGATATCCCATATAAATGTTGACTCCATAAACCAATCTATTACCGAATGGTAATATGTTTTCGGTAATTGAAATATTAGCTGCAGTCGAAATTGAAGTTGATGGGGAAACGTACTGAGCTTCCACAGCATTGTTGTGTTCAAGTTCTAATGGCGCTGGAGGCTGAATGGATTCTACTATACTTTTTGAAATTTTCATTTTGTTAGCTATGGAGTTGTTGATATAAGATTCAGCAACATTGTTGGATTGCCAACCCCATGGCGATTTGAAGCTGAAAGATCTGCCCCCGCATTAACTGAAATAGTCACAGATGACCTTCGGAAACAGTGGCCTCGTTTTCGTGAGGCTGTGAGGTTAGTGTTCCCAGATCTGTAGCAGGTCTTGATGTTATACTTGGACCCAATCCTTCTTATCCTTTCCGATAATCCTCTGATGTAGGGCAATACAAGAACTGGTTGTGGCGGCTTCTCTTCCTCGTGGAGATCCTGCTGTTCTACCATCACTCTGGAATAAGTATTTCGTTGAAGGTCATTTTTGATGATGGCTAGATCATTTTCGAGACCTTCCTTTGTATTACAGGGTCCGAAAGCATGATCTAGTAGAGTCTTGATGATTCCTCTCTTAATCGATTCGTGGTGGTTGGATTTCTTGTTCAGATACTCGATATACAGATGTTTCCCATTTAGTGTCGGTCCTATTTATCAATACGTCTAAGCGAAAGCAATTCGTTGTGGACCTTCTTCATTGTGAAAGTGATGGAAGGACGTACGTTGTTGATGTGCTTCAGGAAAGTGTCTAGTTCTGCATTCTCATAGTTCCATATTATGAAGGAGTGATCTACGTATCTCAACCAGTTTATATCGGTAAGTTTGTTCTATCTTTGTCTCCATCTTCAAATAGCTTCTTCTGTATGATTTAAAGTTCTTCTTCGACATGAACGTTGGTGTGGAGGCTTTTTTGATCAGTTGATCATGCTTTTCGACTTTGATTTCCCCTATTTGTTCAACAAAGTGCCTTGAAGTTTTCACAAAAGATGATGTTTCAGTGGTTTAATTATTGGTAGTAAAAATCTGGACATGTTCTGAGTGGCTGAATCTCTGGATCAAATGATCGGTCTTTTGTGGATTTTGGGTAGAGATGATCTCTCTTTTTCCGAAAAATAGACTTGGTGTTTTTTTGAAGTCTGGTACAACTTCCTTTCAATTTATGCAGTAAGGTCTCTTACGATCTTCGTGTGTTTTCCTTTCTGAAGCACCTCTTCGATCTTCTGTTCGTAGAGATCAGTATCCATCACAACAGTAGCGTTTCCCTTATCTGCAGGTAAGATTTTGATGGTGTTGCCCCTACGTAGATCGTTCAGGGCTCTTCGTTCTTTATTGCTTGTGTTAGAAATTGGAACCGTTTTTTGATCTAGCTGTTCTCTAATTTCCATCTGAATATATAGTCAGATCTCGGAGGAATAAGTCCAGTTATCACCCAAATTGTGTATACTAACAATCGAAACATCGTGACGTAACTTGGTTTGGAATCTTTTCATTTTTTATTTTTTGTTAATAATATCTTTAAATTTTTTAATTTTCAACTTGTATTGATATTTCAATTTCAATTTCTTTGTAATTAAATTTTTTTGTTTGATAAACTTGTTATTTTTTGGTTAATCTTTTTAATTTTTTTACAGATTCTTTCAAGGTTTTCAATTCAATTTATATTATATTAGACAATGGAAATCCGAACTGATGAAATACAACACAAAACATTTTCAACAACCTTCAAACAAATGAAGTGATCTTGTTATGAGATGCCATCAATATGATGATTTGACTTGAAAAATTCTCTTTGTATGTTATCCACAGAAAAAACTGATCATGCGAACACTTAACGTTTTTTTTCGTGTAATCCGTTTCCAATTTACGTGTCCTTTGACCTGTGACTTCAACAAACACAAGAAATAACGTTAACTCGATGTAAATTATCCATTATAAAATCTAATATACGAATCATCGGGCGTTACATCCTGTGATTGATGATATGGTACTTTTTAATTTTGATCGGGATCTAAAAATTAGCCATGCCTCAAGCGATAACTCTTTGAATGGTAACAATTTGTTCTTTTATGAGTAAGGAGTTCACACGCGATGGTTTTGTAGTTCATCACGGTAAAAGCACTCACTGTGACGCAATTGTTGCTACATTATTACAAACCTGTCACTTGAAAAATGGATTTTGGAGAGAAGTTTGCGTCCCCAGGATACGAGAAAAACTAGTTATTCAGTTTCCTCGGTTGGTGAAAGTCCCGGTGCTTGCGAAAAGTGCTTGATTTTGGAATAGTAATAGTAGTAGAAGTATTATTTAATTTATTTCTCCAGGTTTATACAAATAAACATAGAAATGCGTCAGTTGCGTGATATGCGTTGCAAAGGTTTTTATGATAAAATAATATTGAAATAAATAACCATAAAAGAGAAGAAAAAACGAATTGTTCACACATACAGATTGAAATGCATATTAAAAGCTACATTGTATATGATAAAAAGTATGCTGTGGATAAAGATTATTGGGTAGGTTAAAGTACTCCTTGAATGAATAGAATGGATTTTCAAGTAAAAACAATTTTGACTCATTTTTGAATGAATTCAGACTTGTGAGGTTTCTAACGTCGATAGAAAGAGTAGCATATACTTTTATTGAGATGATTTATTCAAAACAAGGCCAGCAGTAAGATTTCATATTACTGACCGAATTTTTGGCTTTTTCTGAGAGTAAAATGTTATCTTCAAAAAGGGTGACAAATTGAATATCAACAATTACTGCTGCATCTCTTTACTTTAATGATTTCCAAAGTTATTAGAGCGGGTTGTAAATAAACAAATAAATGGGTACCTCAATCACCATAATATTTTGGCAAAATCACGATTTGGATTCAAATCTGACTCGAGTACGTCCGACGCTACATTTGCTTGTCCAGGAATTTTTTGCGACCTGACCAAGGCGTTTGATCGCGTTGATCATTACTACGGTTTCCGTGGACAAGTATATAACTGGTTTCGTTCTTACCTACTTCGTCGCAGAATGTCAGTCATAATATCGCATTTCAATCAAAACATCAATCAATTTCTTGACCATCACTCAGATATGAGGCACATTTGAGATGGTGTACCACAGGGCTCAGTATTAGGACCAACTCTGTTTTTGTTTATATTAATGACCTGACATTCAATTTTTCTACAGCACACTTTTCACTGTTCGCAGACGACACCAGTATGATCGTTCAAGAATTCGATCAGTCCAATCTTCATAACACTTCAAAAAATCTCATATACCACATACAGGACTGGTTTTCTGCTAACAAATTACGTCTCAATCTTTCTAAAACTAACTCCATATGCTTTCAATTTTCTAGCCATATTCCATAATTTGATATTGAAATCAATAAAGAGGTCATTAGTCCGACAAAATTTACAAAGTTTCAGGTATCCATTTGGATTGCAACCTAAGATGGACAGAACACGTTAGTCAACTGGGCAAAAAAGTCAACAAGTTTCTTTATGCAATTCGAACTATCAAGCAGAACCTAAACGTTTCAGCTGCCAAGACGGTCTATTCTGCCAAATTTCACTCCTCAATGCAATATGGCATCGAATTCTGGGGTCATTTAAAAGATGCAAAAAATATTTTCATTGTTCAAAAAAAGGCAATACGAATTTTATGTAACCTTACACAAAGAGACTCATGCAGAAACCATTTTCAGAAATTAAATATCCCAACATTCTATAATACGTATATTCTCAAAATAGTTCTCACTATTCATAAGAGGAGAACCAACAAGAAATAAAGATTTTTACTACCCACATACAGGTACGACAGATCAAGAAAAGGGCCACTTTACACAGGCATTAAGGTGTACAATAAAATTCCTGACAAATTCAAATCACTCTCCCGAAAAAATTTTAAACGTGAAGTAAAAAATACCTGAAACAGTACACCTATTTCAGCCAATAAATCATTGAAAATGTGGTATGTACGCGAAATCTGTTGAATTTTGATAGTACTCGTTATCTGATATTATTCACATTCATTACATTACATAATTATCATCGGGACTAACCCTCACACATACATTTTAGTTTTTATTTTGATATATCTTGTACCCTCTAGGTTAAAGAAATTATATCAATTGGTAATAGTTTCCTCAAACCTTTTTAGACCGAAATACCGCAATAACAGTGTATTTATGATAAATGTATATGTATTCATATAACTATATTTCAAGTAAATGAATGTTTTATTCTGTTTTGTTGTGTTCTATTCTGTTCATATTTGTGAGATGAAGGATGTGCTCCAAAAATATCTATTGACATTTTTTCCTCAAGACGTGAGGTTACGTTTGGTATCTCTGATGAATGAGGTCGATGAATGGTATTGTGTGTGAAGTTGTAAGGTAGGTCAGTTTGGTTTTCCCAATCTGTTATTGAAATGACCTTATAATATTCTGGTATGAGAATCTGGACGAATCTTGGGAATCGTAAACCCCCACAACCTCAACTATTCTGTATATGGCTTTTCAACTTCCTGAAAAAACATTTCCTTCAAGTGAGCGTCTATGGATACCTCTCGAATACACTTACCATAAACGCTGGTGTTTCCCAGGGATCCAATCTTTTTTTTATTATATATCAACGAATTGAAATTCCATTCTGGGAAGTTCAAGAGTGAGAAACCTCATGACACCAGGTGTCATGACACCAACAAATGTTAATGACAATTTACCTAATCCTGGTAGTAGCATAAGCACTATTGAACTACCTGAAACAACATAAATACGTTTTACGCAGTCGTAATACCCAGTCATCGGATGTATGAATCTCTGAAGCTAGCCACTCGCACCGGCGAAACGTCAGAAATGAATCAAATGAATCGACTGCCTTCAAACCATAATAAAAATAAAAATAGTGACACTGATGGATATACAAACGAATATTCAAATGTTTAGGACTACGACGATTTTTATGGCAATAATAAATTATAACACTAGGATTCGCCCACGCCGTAGTTTTTTCAAATATGCAGGGATTATCATAGAGGATGGTCCATATTCTAGTGAGGTGTACAGCTTTTTATATGAAAATAAAGGAAATCGTCCCTATTTTTTGACAATAGAAGGTAATAATTTGAGATTCATATTCCTATATTGAACATGCTCAAACTCTGCGTGTAGTAACTTGACCTGAGATTCATAACTTAGAAATGTATCCACAGCAAATATTCTAAGACATGATGCAGGGCTTCAATACGTGTTTTTTGTGTGGAAAGTTCACCACATGAATAAAAATGAGGATACTGGTATCCCCCAGAGATTAAACCCTCTAAAAGGACCACTCCATTGAGAAATATCGTACATTGAAGTTCAACTCCAATAAATCACTATCGACATTAGAATCGTTTGGAAAACAATGTTGTCTAATAATTTTCCCAAAGTTTGACGACATGTTTCATGAATTACACACGATCAATTACATCCTCTGGGAAATTCATGGAGTACTCGATACATTCGTTATTCAAATAGCAGATTGAAATTTATTGGACAATTTTATTAGAATGTCTGGAATACACGTTTTGAATGGTAAAGGGTGTGTCTGATATCTAATGAAATTTACTGATTTCCTATTATTGTCTATTGTCTATTCCTTCATTTGAAAATGAGTGTCTTGTGAAGGAGATCACACAAAAATAGTAGTGGTAGTTGAATTTACTGAAAAACGAGACAACATATGACTCATATTCATATTGTTCAAGGTATAGTATTTACCTCACATACTCAATATAAGGATCTTCATTAGTAACGTTATTTTAAGAGAATATTTTTTGGTGCATTTTGAAAAATTTTATATAATCAACATTTTTTCTGAAAGTCCTAAATTTGGAACTGAAGAGTGCTTGTGTTTAGGAAAACACAATTTGGTTATTAGGCTATATATTCTCATGAAAGGTAGCAAGAATTTTCTCTGTATCAAGAGGTATTTCCTGCGGTGCGAAAGGAGATGTACCTTCATAGGAGTTTGTACCCTGAAGAGTTCTTTCTACGATCATACATTCCTCTACAACTCGGAGGCCATGATCTTTTGGTTTTGAGCGTCAATATAACAATATTTCTGATAAGCATCTGTACAGTCATCAGGAGTTTGAATCTTTTACTCTGCACGACCCGTGAACTTGAAAATGTCTCTTCGAAGCAATCGCCCGATGAAATTGATTTGGTTTTCGACGATGCAGAAGGTGATCATAACTATGTCACCGAGTTGGAACCCGTTCAGCAAAAGGCCCATGTGAAAGTTGCAGAGATCACTTCACTCCTGCGGCAATACAAGGATGAGGTTTTTAACAACATTGGAAACTTTCGGCTTATCAAAGCACCTGCCCTTTGCAAGTGAGCTGGAGTCAGAAACTGAGTTCATCATGGCGTGCTAGGCTTATGTTTTCAACACCGTTGTTTACTATACATGGGTGATAGATATAGATGGATAGAGGGCCTGCTTCTTGAGACCCTAATGCATTTGCTATCGGCATGTCCAGCGTATGCGGTCTCAGCCTATATCCATGGATATAATGCGGCCTAAGAGTCCTCTATTGTGACTTCCACAGAATTCACCAGACATCGGTTTTGTCCCACGCTTCGGGGGATATTAAATCCGTCGTGGAAAATTAGAAATACCAAATTTGTCGGAACTATTCATTCCCCATCTTTGGGCAAATACAAGCTGATAAACCTGACCATCTTGACCATCAGAGTGAAACGATATTTGTCATGAAGTTTAGTTGTTTAGCTTGTAGGAGTCATTGGTGAAATGATGCCTTTTTACTTTCGAATCTCAAGGCCAAGCCAGTTTGGTGCAGTAAGGTAGAAATTGTGATCGAAAAAATTCAGAAGACTCCCATTTTGTGCTCATTGCTTCAGCTTAGTGATAATGATTCTCGGATCTAATGATGGTTTCACCTCAAGTTGTGAGGAAGTGGTCATTGGTTGGTGATATTTGTGCTACAGAAAAGGTCTTTGAGATACCCTACAAAGTCTAAGCCAAGAGATCACTACAAGTCTTCATTCATCAGCCACAAAATACTAACTGTCACCTGTTTATACATAATGGAAATAGTATTCCTAATTCATAAAAATGAAACTAGCATGTAGACTCTCAGAACAAATTGTCACAACACCAAACAGAACCATATGCTGCACTTACCTATTCTAAAATTCACCTTGACTCAGCATTTTCAGTTTCATGGAAGTATTGAAGTATATATTCACCTTCCTACCATTCTAAAAAATAGCACAGATATCAAAAAGTTTCGAAGTACAGATCTTTCAACCAAAAAAAACGTATTATTCGATCCATGCATTTTACCATGATAACCTGCATATTCTACTTGATTTTTCAATGTTCAATTAAACTCATCAGTCTTCTCAATGTTTCATTGGTGCAATTGCTAGCCACGGTTTGAAAGAAAGGCGATAGACACTTTTGAATTGAAGCCGACCTTGTGGCTACGTTACATGGATGACAACTTCGGCATCTGGAAACTTGGAAGAGATGCCCTGAATCGTTTCCTAAACCACTTGAACGCCCAACACCCGAGCATAGAATTCACTATGAAGATTGAGCAAGACCAACGGATGGCTCTCCTAGATGTACTCGTAGAACGATGTGGTACCAGACTAACTCACAAAGTGTATCGAAAACCCACACACACAGATAGATACTTGCACGCACTATCGAACCACCATCCTAGCCAGAAGAGAGGAGTAATCTCCACTCTAACGGAACGAGCTCGGAGAATATGTGAACCAGAACATCTGGGGAGGGATTTGAAATACCTTGAAGTGACCTGTATCGAATGGATACAGTGCCTCCGAGACCAGAAAATCCATGAAACCGAAGGGCACCACAGTTCAGAAAGCGGAAAAGGATCACTATTGGGCAAACTATTGGGCAAACACGACATTGAAACAGTCTTCAAACCCACGAGGAAGATACAACAAAGCCTCAGGTCGGCTAAAGACAAAAGAGACCCATTATCAGCAGCAGAGTTCTATCGCATACCGTGCACTTGTGGAAAGGTATATATCGGAACCACCAAACGATCCATGGGAACAAGACGAAAAAAGCATAAAAGGAACTGCAGACTAGGCGGACAAGTCAGCTGTGGCAGAACACGCACTTAGTGAAGGAGATCATAGAATTTTGTTTCAAAACACAGAACTAATTCCCCCAACCAGGGATACTATAGCCGACTGGTAATGGAGGAAATAGAGATCTACAAACCCACGGAGAATTTCAACCGAAAAGAAGAAGCGGTGCACCTCAATCAAATATGGAACCCCATTTTAAGGAACTCGAGAATAACGAACAGGAAAACAGGCAGCAAAAATGTTAATGTTCCAAGTTCAAGTGCAAGAACGAGTACAGGTACAAATGCAGGTACAAATACAAGTACAAATACAACTGATTACCTAACAAGGCATTAATACACTTTACGAAGCCGAAAAGGTAGTCATGGATAGCCATGATGGTTAAACCTCTGAAGAAGGTAGCCACGCGCGCCAGCGAAACGTCAGAAAGAAATTACAAAAATCCACTCGAAAAAAAATGACACTGAAAACTTCAGCCGTGAAAGTCTAAACCATTTTGTCGATAATGACAATGATGCTATGATATTCGTCGTAGAATTTTCAGCTATAAGTGAAACGAATATCATCCGAATAGAGAAAAAACGTATGAAATATCATTAAATTTTCTTTGAGTTCCGTAAGAACTATTCGGAGTGCTGTGTTGGAATAATTGTTCTCATTATCGGATTCCAAAGTGGAATCCATTAATCCAATTTTCCGCACTAAAGCAGGAATCTTTACCGAACAAATACTTAATGCATAATGGTTCATTTGGTCTTCTCAGAGAACATGATCCTTATCAAGATGATCAATTACTTCATGGTGTGTGGAGCGGTTATTGCTGGGTGATCCCGGCGCACCCTCCGAATATGTTGGAGCTTCGGGGATAGGTGTAATCTTTTGGGCAAAAGGAAATAATCATCATTAATCACTTGAATTTAGAAATGATGAGAATGAGAATTTAGTTGTGTTCGGAGTGAATCTCCACACTATATTATTTCAGTGATCTGTTGTGCGTTCAGAGTAATTACGTGTTCGCATTCAAAAATGTACTAACATAACCTCAATTACATGAATTTTACCGTCTATTCTTTCGATATTAAATATAATGTTTTTCTGTGAGACGAAAATGAATGGATTTAATTTTTTGTGTAAAACCGTGAGAAGAAATTGAAAGGAATTAATATTACAGTGTGAATCCTGAACGAATTGATACTTTTGAATCAATCTGTATCAAAATGAGGGACATTCACGTCTTTTTACATTCCTGAATAGTAGGCTCCGGTAAATTCATGGGAAAAACTAGCACTTTCGTGGCTGATTGCTAGTTTTCGGTGAAAATGTAACTTGCAGATGATTTTTGTTTATCCAGCAGCAGGATCTTGTTGGATGGAATGACCACCTAGAGACCAGATTATGAGTATTCTATTTTCAACCAGATTGGTTGAAAAAACCAGACAGCACCAGAAGATGGCAAATGAGACTTTGCCGAAACGTTGTGAAAATAATCCTTATGGGGACAAAATACACAGAACACGGAGCGAAACCCGAGAAGTGGGGTACGAACGTACCCCAACTACTGTACGAACCTACCCCGTACATGGGGTACGTTCGTACAAATATCTTATGGTACAAAAATTTCTATAACGCTTTAACCTTTTAACATAATAGATTCGAACTTTTTTGTAATAAACTACAATATATTTGTTACACTCTGGCACATAGAGTTGATAAATTTAACGATTAGTCATGAAGAAAAAAAATTAAATCTAAAAAGTGTACGAAGGGTAACCGCTTTCCTCTATTGATTTCTTTCACAATTAGCACATTCAATATGAGCCCATTTGAAGCATCTTTGACACATTACCCACTCTTCGTCTCTGACATCTTCGGAGTACGGATTTTCGCGAAAAATAAAAACGGCATCTTCTACAAAGTTTTCTAAATGCTGGTCATCTGAATCTTGATACTCGGGTTCAGGGGCCGAATCTGAAGAAGAAGGATATTAACTTGCGTTTGTTTGCTTTTTCTTCAGCAACTGAATGTTTATTTTTCTTTTGGGTACGTTGGGTATCAGCGCTCGGCTGATGTAGTTGCACCAATTTCTTTTTTCCCTTTTTTTCCCGCTACTTAAATATGGTTGTGTTGGACTATGGTTAGGCCAGTTTCATCACAGTTGAAGGTCCTGGATGGATTTTGATATATTTTTTCGAAAAGTGGATCATACAAATCAAATATGCTGCAACATGTTCTCTGGAAAAGAATTTAATGCGCGCATATGATATTCCTTGGAGCGTTCTCTATCACAATTCTTTGTGCCTTGTAATAGATACAGAAAACCATTTTTTCCAGCACTTTCTTTTGCTACGCTAAATGGATTTCTTTATGTTTGTTTGAAAGTGGTTGACAATGTTTCGTGGTGTATTTCGTCAGTTCTGACTTCTATTGTCTAATCTAATATGAATTGATTTGAAAACCCTAAAAAACCAATTAGAAAATTAATAATATTAACCGAAAATAACAATTTTATTGAACGAAAACTGAAATCACAAAGAATTAACATACTAGCTGCAACCAAACAGATAAAATTGAAATATTAATGAAATCTGAAAATTAAAAATTATTATTAACAAAAATGAAAACGAATTGAAAAAATTAATAGATTTCAAACCAAGTTATGTCACGACGTTTCGATTGTTAGTATCCACAATCGTCTTCTGGTACTCGAGCGATCCTCCGGGATCGCTCGAGTGCTTTCACCTATCCCCCTTTCACTTCTCCCGATTCATTGGTTTTTAGCGGGAGATGACCGTTTGGCGGGAATTGGTCATTTTCCCTTGAAAAGAAGTTTCCATATGTTACGTATCTCTATGCTAGCTTGACTAAATGCGTTGTTGGACAGAATATACGCGGCTTCTTTGAATTTTCTCCTAAACCAGTGTTCCTCTTTGTGGATGATTTCAGCTTGATGTTATGTTGATGAGTCCAAACATGCTCTGCTATTCCAGATTTGCTGGTTTCTTCTCGCCTTGCCAAACAGCTACAATTGATGGAATCATTTGTTCCTTGTTCCAAACTTTTAGTTTTTTAGGCATCTCAAAGAAAATACTTCAATTTTATACGGTAAAGTATACAGTGCCCTAATATGGGGTAACCCATATTAGGAATTGATAGGCACCCCATATTACGAGCAAATTAGATTTTTGAAAGGGAAATATTTTTGGAAAAACTAAGATGTTTTCTTAAAAAACCAACACCATTTCTATAAACTACCCCAAATTCTGTATTGAATGATATTATTGAGTTTTCATAAACTTACCTTTAAGTTTCCTTAAATATCTAAAATGTAACATCACCAGAAATTTTTATTCATACACAAAATTACCATAACCTAAATCGTCGAAACGCAACACGAGTTTGCTCCAAAACGTGAATGAGCGCTTTCTAGGAAATCGGTCGTTAGTTTTTAATGTTCACAATAGATTTCGGAACAAGTACTTGCTTAAAATTGATCTACCCCATATTAGGTACTACCCCCATATTAGGTGACTTTCCTCTACTTCGACCGCGCACTGAAGATACCTGCCGCAGTAGACTTGAAACGTTTGGAGATTATAACCAAAGAAGACCACGACAAAACGCGAAAACCAGCCACAACAATAATAATTTTCATCTGCATTATTTGTATTTACATGGCACAGTTTTACTTTGGAATTTTTTGTCTCTTGACGTAGGAAAAATCTCAATGAAAGTTGGCTGTGCAAAAAGTATGCTGACTGTGCAACACACAATTTTTTAGGTTTGAAAGAAGTTGGATTTTGACATTTCAAAGCTAACAACATTTTTTCCACAGTCTATATTATGTGGCCGAAGAACATGAAGTAAGTGATTCATTCAAAAGAAAATATAGTATACCAAAATTGTCATTGATTATTTTTGTAGACAACTCATTATTAGCGACTTTGGATTATCACTTCTGTCAATGAGTATTTTATAATTATAATACACAAAATCGCAAAATATTAAAAACTTTCTCAAATGGATATAAAATGTTTCAAAAAGTATGTGAGATAAGTACCAAAAAGTAGTTTATTCAAAAGACGGAAGTTGGACCTATTTGCGGTAAAACTAAGGGTGCCTATGAATTGAAACTCATTCAATTGAATCGCCGTCATTGCCATACAGCTAGATTTTCATAATTTTCAGAAAGTTTCATTGGTATGTGACGAACTTTTCTTTTTTGCATTTTTTCTGTTTTTTATCAAAGCGTAAATCGCGAACTCTGAGTCTATACACCCCAGGGATAGTTTATTGATCTGATATAAAAATGATCTCTGTGCGTGTATGAGTTGAGCAATCCTCAATTTTCCAGTTGAGGTACAATCATGACAAACTATTTTCCATTCACTTGCAAAACAAACTGAAGACATAGAAAAGGTAATGATTATTCAATGCGTATTTATCAGCTATTTAATCTGGTTGCTTCTTCTGCTTTGGTAAAATCAGTGCCATACTTGTAAACTTGTCGTATCTGAAAGTTAAACATCAAAAATTAGTCTATATACCAGGAAATATATGGAGAATCGTATGGCATATTGATAGAAATAATTTCTTTTCGTTCCAGAATCAATTAAATTCATAGATACCCCTGAAGAGCAGAGGGCAGTAGAAAACAAACAAGTTCTTCTTCGGTGTGAAGTAAGCGGAGAAGCTGATATTTCTTGGACGGTAGAAGATGAAGAACTGATAGGTAAATTCAAATATTTATATGGAAAACAAAAACAATCATATAATGATTGAAAGAAAAAGCAACAAATAAAATATTTTTCAGTGGATGGAAGGTGTGCAGGCAAAAGTCATGGAATTTTCAATGATAAACACCAATTTTTGAGTTTTAAAGCTGTTTTCAATAATTTAGTTGCCTCTTCTAGGGATTATATTAATTTTTTACAAAAAAGCCAGCTATTTTTCATCGTTTTTTCTGATAATATCTTCATGGAATCTATGAATCAATTTAATATAACGTAATTTCAAAGAGTGTATATTGTATGTTCGGAAATAAAATGATCCGCTGGAATATCAACTATATTAAGCAAATAAACCTGAAATGAAAATACAACAAAACGAATTAAATAATCACTATACAAAATGAAAACGATTGGTTGAAAAATAATAAAAATAGGTACGAAATAAAAATGAAAATAAATTACAAATCAAGTTACTTCACCACGTTTCTATTGTTAGTAATTACAGTCGTTTTCAGGTGTATATTGATCATTGTCAAAATCAACATTGACCACATATTCATTAGTTTTCTTTTCAGGTCCAAAATACGCCGTACTTGCTGATGGTCTTTTGATAACGAACGTCAGCCGTAACGAAAGCAATAAAACTTTCATCTGCCAAGCTTCGCAAACTGCAACAGGAGCTTTTATAACCCGAAATATTAAATTAATAGTGGAACGTGAGTAGAAATATACCGGCGTAAACGGTGTTCAAACAGTGTAGTTGAATAAAGACGTCTTGAGCTTTGAGTTTTTTGTAGAATTCGTCGTATTTTCGTGTACTGAAAATATTTGCTCATCCAGTGAATTTTCTAGCATTTGCAAGCTTTCCGAAAAATTAAGTTCGAAACCTTAACCATCTAAATGTATGTATTTATACAGGGTTTAACTGAATAAGTGTAAAACATTCGAGAAGGTGATTCCTCATCGAAAAAAAGATAGGATCTTTCATATAAAGAAACTTTATTGGAGCATCCCTTGTTAAGAACAAAATTAATTTATTACTAATGAAACACACAACATGTAGAAATCATAGTAAATGTTCAATATGTCTACCTCCAGACATTACGCATGCATCTAGATGTTAGCGCATCAAGCCACGTATTCGCTCAAATATTCCTGGAGTCTCTCTGATTATCCTGCACGCATTGATGATGCGGTTTTCTTAAGTTCTCTACATCGCGAACAGGAGTACGACAAACCAAATGCTGTAAATGACCCCAAATTGAGAAATCGAGAGGATTGAGATCCAGGGATCGAGCGTGCCACTTCTGTGGTTGTCTTCGACCTATCCACTGATTTGCATATGTTTCATTTAAATGCTGACGTGCTACTTGCTAAAATGGGCGAGAGCCCCATCATGCATGAAAAACATATCCCTTCTGACGCCCAAAGGAACTTTCTTCAGCAGTACTGAATGCAATTCTTTTCAAAATTGAACGTATGCATCACTATTTAATCGAGGGGGAAGAAAATGAGGCCCAGTTGAATCATCCCCAATAACTCCGATATACACGATAAGAGAAAACTGTTCTTGATGGTTAATTTCGACAATAGCGTGAGAGTTTTCATCAGCCAATATGTGGTAATTATGAAAATTAATAATCGAGTCCCGAGAAAAACCACATTCGTATGTGAATTCAATCGTTTTCAGAAAGTCACAATTTCTTCTAATTATTTCTAACATCCAGTTGCAAAATTCAAGCCGGTTCGGAAAGTCTCGCGGTAACAGTGCCTCTACTCGTTGCAGATGGTAAGGGTATTAGAGTTGTTCCTTCAAAATTCTAAATACCGTCATATGATCAATATTCAGCTGGAAAGTAATCTTTCTAGTACTGGTAGTAGGTTGTTTTTCAATCAAATTAATTACTGTCTCCTCAAGCTGTGGTGTTCATACTTCTCGATGGCGACCACAATCCTGCGTTCTTCTGTCGAATGAACCATATTCTCGTAATCGTTGATGAAGTCGAGCAAATACTCTATGCGAAGGATGCTGCCGTTGAGGATACATTTCTGCATTTCTTCTAGAAGCTTCTAATCAATTCCTCTGCGACAAACCGTAAATATAATGCATGTCACCCATTTCCTGATTTGTGTATGCCATTTTAATAACAAGTGAATTATTAAAGTAACAAATTGAAAACAGAACAACATTACACAATTAGTATTAATTTGATTTCGAAAATTCACAAAATGACAGCGTCATACCCATTTAATTGTCACTATCGCTAATAGCGACCTACTAGATATATTAGTTTCATATTTTCGCATTTATGACGATGTATCTCTGTAGTTGTTCGTGAAATAATTTTTTGCTGCGAACTGATTTACTTTGGGCAAAAAATCCAGGAGACATTTTTTGTTTAGAATGAAACAGGCTATCGGGAATAAATTTTCAAATGGTAAACAAAAAGTTTCATTGGAAATAAATTTTAGAGGTTGTGTTTCACACCCCAACCATGGGGTAAACCAAATATATATCTGACTGACTGTTTTTTTGTTATAAAAATTTTATGTACCCCCTCTATGGGGCTGTATCTTAACAAGAGATGCTCCAATGAAATTTCTATATATGAAAGATTCTATCTTTCTTCGATGAGGAATCACCTCCTTAAATGTTTCACACTCATTTAATTACACCCTGTATTGATTGAGACGTCATATGGAAATTATTTTGGAGTCGAAAGGATTGCTCAAATGAGTGTAACATATCAAAGTTGTTTTTTTCAAATGAAACACCCTGTATTTCATTACAATTTTAAATAGATCAGACAAAAATAATATGATTTCGTATAATGTAGTATGTACCTAACTCAAACCGTTTTTGAGAAATAGATTTTTTAATGAAGATGCTAGCTACAATTGGAAAGTGATTTTGGGCTATTGAATATAACTGGAGTTTTATCCTAACACCAAACAATTATTTTTAACACCTCGACAAGTGTTTAGATCACCAAGTGATAATTTTCAAGAGGAAAATCAAACTTTGATCTTGAACTTCAATCTTCCTTTTGAATATGATCAGTTGGTGATCAAAACACGTGTCGAAGTATTAAAAATAACGGTTTGGTGTTGGAATCTGTATCTGTAGGGTAGGGAGGGTGAGTGTTGACCCACACCACTTAGGCCACATGTGACCCATTGTACATCCTCCCGAGGAGTTGTCCTCCTAGGTCATCGTCCATCCTGTCCTTTCCAGGTAGGTGGACATGTCACTAGGGGATAAAGTTAAAGAGGTCAAAGAATTATGGAAAGAAAAAAATATATTTAGAAAGTTAAGACTAGTATCGGACTATTACGGAGAAAGGTATAAAGAACTGAGAAAAAATCTCTAAAGAATACGTTTCAAATGTAGAAGATGAATTAAGAACCAATGTGAATCAATTTTGGAATCATGTTGATAAAAGTGAAAAATCGTCGACTATAGGAAACTTCTGTTACAAAAATAATCAAATAGATGACAATAATACAGCTGAGATAGTGAATCCGGATATAATTTCAATTTCATAAATGATGCTGATATAGTTAACAATTTTTGCGACAGAGAAATAGGAGAGTCAGATTTTGAAAATGAAATAAAGAAATTGAAACCAAAGAAAGCTGCTGGTGTTGATGGAATTCCCCCATACATTCTGAAAGCATGTGGCGATTGGGTAAAAATACCACTTCTGCACATCTTCAACCTTATCAT
>WOGN01001592.1:0-18813 GCA_015342105.1 Leptinotarsa texana
GTAAACGCAAGTGAAACTTAAGTGGAACCACCTATTGGTGTGACACCCAAGTCAACTTGCCAAGTTTTTATATCAGTGTTGGTGGTTTGACCAATCAACCGACAACAGAATGACCAGTACGAACGTAGAGTGGAACACAGCACACATAGCAATAGTAACGAGACTTGGGGACAAGGGTGCTTACGACCTCGTCCTCGAGTCATGTAAGTACAAGTGATTTTTGAGAATGGCTCCAAAGCAGGAGCCGAAACGTCAAAACGATGAAAATTACATCATCTGAAGGAATAACATGTTCAGCTAGTCCATAAGAACGTTTGTTGGTCTGCAGCCACCTTATGTGACGAGAAATTATGTTTATTTTGTATGGCGTGTGTTGCGAGGTTTGATTTATGTATTATTGGTTTTATGTACGCCTTTTTGTACTCGTCGTACCTTTGAATCCGTTTTCTCTTGGTTTGACCAATATAGAATTTGTTGCAGTTTGAGCATTTTATGCTTCACAACCCATTTAGGTTTTTGTCTTCTTATTTTTTATAGCTGTTTATTTTTCGTGTTTGGATTTTATGTGATGTTGATGTTCAGGGGTTTGAATATGTTTGTTAGTTTTTTGGTTTGGTATCCTACGTACGTGAATGTTGTCCATCGTTGTGTTGTTTTATCTATCGGAGTTGTTTGATCTTTGTTCTGTATTTTTGTTCAATTCTGGTTTCTATTTGATCTAATGTTTTTTGGGTGAATCCGGTCTTGTTCGTTATTTGGTATATGATTTTCCGTTCTTTGTTCTGGGCTTCATTCCCAAGTGGTATTCTCAACATTCTGTACAACAGTTTCTTCTTTTTATTTACAAAGCTCCGAAAAAAACCACCCGCTCATGTTCCATAAAAAACACAAAAATTAGAAACATGTGCAATTAGCTTGTCTTCCTCCAACCTCAGTTGCTGCTCATCAACATCTTTTCCGGGTATATTACCACGTTTAAGTGTGGCTTTGTTATCAGCTAGACCCAAAAGACTAGGGTTAGAAGTTGGTCGCCAATGCATTAGAACCTATTCAGACTTTACTCCCACTGCTGAAATGTAAAAAGGGATGCAGCGCTAAATGTGGTTGTGAAAAAGTTGGACAGTTGTGTTTTCTGGCATGTACACATTATCAAGACCAGTCATGTTCTAATGCTGAATAGTGGAGGATTCATTTGATACCAACGAGAAAACATGCGATACATCACCCTTGACGCAGTTTACCTACACCCAGGATGAATATCAAGAAGAAGAAGAAGATCAAGAAGAAAAAGCCCAAGAAGAAGAACGACAAGAAGAATTATTTGAACCCTTCCTAATATATTTCATTATGCAAGTTTTCAATTTGACAGAATCACAGCAGACATGTGGAATAGGTCTACTGGGAAAACCACGTTGAAAAAACGCGCTAAGTACACTACCTCATAGGTGGCGTGGAAACGTGTGTATATAATGACGATTACAACTTTCACAACTTTTTGACTCGTCGTATCTCAGAAACAGTGGCTCTAAAAAAAGTATACAACATTTTTGTAGAGAATTTTATGATCTACAATTTTTATTTGAGGTTATTTCATGATAAAACTTAACGTTTTTCTGAAAATCGCGAAAAACCAATTTTTTGGTTTTTCGCGATTTGAGATTCAACTCAGTACACCTCTAATTTTACTGTTTGAGAACTCTTTCATCAGAATGTCGAATAAACTTTTCGAGAATGTTATTTTTCAAATAAATTTAATCTCCAGCGATTCAAATCCAACTTGAATCGCTACTTTCGCACAGGCACAGCTCTTAGAGCGTCTCAAGGATCCTTCTGCAGTGCTTGTGTTTTGTCAAAAAAAATATATACAAAACCAAAACAAATATTTAAAAGTCATCAATTCCAGAAACAAAATGTTGGGTACGTCGTTGCCTGTAACTGTTCACAAAATGAGAGAAGAAACTTGTATTTATGAAATCCACAATTAAAAAGTTTAGAACTCCTGATTTTCTTTCTATTACACCTTTCTGAAACTTTCCCTGTTCAAGGATCTTCGCGTATTCACTCACAAGGTATTCAAGAAATTCTCCTATCGAGAAAGTTAACTTCGTTAGTGGCCTCTGTCTGCTGAAAGCTCCTTATCATTGACCACCTCACACAAGTAAACTTCACTCACGAGATGATCCGTTTATAAGGAGAAGCTTCCAAAGATCGAAAACTTTTATGATCCCTACTGCGAATGTACGAAAAAGAGGAAATGGAGGTTCGGTCCAACTTCAAAATAACTATAACGAGAAATTTAATTTTAACTTAGGCGATCTCTAAAAGGATCTCCGGGGTGTGGGGGATTAATGAGTTGTTGGTAGTATTGTCACGTATTTTCTAAAACTTCCTGTGACGATTTTATTAGCTGAAATTCTATCTAGCTAATACCTACTTCAGAGCGGATAATTAATAACCGGGTTGGTTTTCGGTGATATCAACTGTGAGTTAACACTTGTCTTTTTTGTAATGGCAAGGGGATTTTCACTCTCGTTTAATTACATTCCTGCTAAACCTTTGAAATGTAGTCGGTAGACGACTTTTCCGAAAATTCCTATTGTGAGCTAAACGATTTTTATTTGTTTTTTGCGAAGAGGTGAAGGTAGGAACATTCGTAGGAAGATCAACCCTTTTGAAAGATGTTTTAAATAATTGATTTTTTCTGCGTATTTGCAAATAGTTAGACGTTAATACTTCTCACGTTCAAATCCAACACAGAAAGTGAGACCTGATTCCCTAATGTATATTTTCTATGCTGCATATGATAATACAATGAAATGAAATTGAAAAATTTATGTTGGGAAATAATGCAGTTGACAAATTTCAGTGAACATTGAGTCGCTTTCTTAGAAACAACTCAATATCGTTTCAAATTTTATGTTATAGTTGTTTTTCGACTAGCAGGTTGGCCATTCTTGTTCATCTTCCAATGCCTGAGCCACAACGTCTGCTATTTCTGCGAGTGCATTGGCTTGGTATGTGGGGGTTGAGCAAACCGGCCATCGAATGTCTGCCTTTTCGTAGCTCCACTGGATACGGGAATGACAGAATCACTTCTGTATATCCGTGCCGAGAGGATGAATGATACTGAGCCTATCAGCTGTCTCTAACGGAACCTTCGAAACCCGGGTGCTCTCTCGTTTTACACGAATCTGAACTGTGCCTATGGACGTGTCGAAGGATTTGTGGCGAAATTTAGGGTTCAGATCCCAAACAATTCCATTGGATGATTGTCAGAGCAATGATATTTTATGAAGCAATTGCCTGATGGCCGAAAGGCTTCACAGAAAACGGCTGAGTCGAAGCTCTTTGGCTTTCAGAGACAGGCTTGTCTGGCTATCTGTGGTATCATCAGTACCACACTATCAGCGGCCATGTGGATCCTTCTAAAACTACATCCTTCTCACATGTTTCTGGAGAGGGAGGCCAGATGGACTGCATATAGACTTGTGCACATCGCTAATTGCACAAAACAATCTGATGTAGAGTACACTAGACTGCTGGCTGACACTGGAAATCACAGCATTCTGGAAATGACCTCAGATATTATGCCTTCAACTCTCAACTAGAAACTGCCTTATACAGTATTTTTCCCAATTAGTGAGGATTGGATCCTCCGGGAGAAGGAAATTTCAAGAGCAGATAGTTGTTGCTTCAAAGATGGATCAAAAACACCTTCGGGCTATGGTGCAGGTGTTTTTAATTGCAGACCCAGGACAGAGATATTAACCTGCCAAGGGACTTATGCAACTGCATCTCAACCAGAAATCTATCCAATATATCTATTGATAGAATCCAACCCCACACAAGTCAATAAACATTTACTCGGATAGTAAATGGCGTTGGAATCTCTTGGCTCCTACCGAGCAACGTATAAGTTGGTAGCAAATTGCCAAAAACTACTCTCATTAATAGGAAGACTTAACAAATTTTCTCCGAACTGGATTATTGACCACACTAGCCTGGAAGGCAATGAGGCTGCTGACTGCCTTGCAAAGGACCGTGCTGCAAATAGCTTCATAGGACCAGAACCTGTCATTGCTTTAGGTTTTGCCAAACAAATAGTGAAGACCTGGATGGCAAGAAGATTTGAAGACTTCTGTCAAAATCTTTCTGGATTGGCTGACTCCAGGGCGTTCATTCACCCTTCGAAGCTTAATAACCAAACACTTGCTGGACAACAGTAGGGATGTACTTGTGATGAACTGTTTGAACCCTTTGGAATATTACTGTAGTTTTTCCCAAAACCAAACGTTATTGTAACACTTCGACATGTGTTTTGATCACCAAGTGATCATTATCAAGAAGGAGATCAAACTAATCATACTAACAAAGCTATTCTTATTCATAACATAGATACCTGTTTTGAGGTGCCTGCGTCTTGAGTGTCTTAAATTAATTCCACAAAATTGCCTTATCTATTAACCTCAAATCAATTTTACAATGTGTACTTATGTGATAGTCAGGTAAATGTAATAATTGAAATATTGTGAGCTGTATAAATTCATTTCATAAGTTCGGAGTTATATTGTCTTATATGATATAAATTAATTTGATATTCCTGAAAGAATCTGTAAAAAATTAAAAAGATTAGCAGGAAAAAAAACTTTTATTGAGCAAAAAACTGAAATTACAAAGAAATAACATACAAGCAAAAACCAAAAAAAAACGAAAAAAAATTGAACTATTAACACCAGCTACCCTTTGGCTGAAGCCTCCGCCGCAATGTCAGAGAGAATGAATGACATCAAGTCTGAGAACATATTGTTTCAGTTTCAGTTGGAATTTCCTATGTTGATGTTCAAACCAACGGTCATATTCCTCAACATCTCAGTAAATCCTCAACTCAATCAAGCTCTAACAAAATCGGTACTGGAAACAATTGAATCTTCCAACACAACATATTGTGATTGGTCTGAAAGTGATCATGGCACTGGAGGTGCATTCTATATAAAAAACAAAACTATTATTTCTCAATTCCACCTTCCCAATAAGACTTCGATTTACACAGCAGCATAATGGAGAAGCTAGTTCAGTCATTTTGTCGGATTCCAAATCTGTTCTTCTTTCCTCACTAACTACAAAAGACATATCAATAAAAATTCACTTATTTTTGAAATTATAAAAATTTAGAGTACTTCTTCAGTAATTAAATTGACATTGTTTTCATTTCGATCAAAGGCTATTTGGATATTGCCGGTAATAAAAAAGTAGGTGTGGCAGAGATAGAAGCCACCTCTCTAGAACTGATATCAGCTTCTCGCAAGATATAGTCTCAGAGCTTAGATATGAAATACGACTAAATTGGGGGAGACTCTGGAAATAATTCTTTTTTGAATCAAAAAATCATCCACCTCACTTTCCCTGAAAGAATCCCTCACACAGACAACTTCAACTTTTCAAGATTTTACGCCACTACCATCACACGAACCATGGTAAGTTACCTGTACATCTGGCAAAAATAGACATTGATGTGAATACAGTATGCTCCTGTGACAATTTTTCTTTAGCGAGTATAAATCACATCCTATTGACATGTACCAACTGTACCGGACTGATTTCTTAAATAATTTATTTGCCTCAAATGTTTCGTTTCCAACTAATGCAACAGTGATTCATTCATTAGATTTACCTGAATAAAGACACATTGAATTTAAGTCTAGTAGATAGGGCAATATTGTGAAATTACATTGTATATAGCTTATAATATTTCAGTTATTAGATTCACCTATCACAATAGGTCACATTGTAAAATAAATTCAAAGGAGATGTTCCCAAAGCTGAAAACCCACTAAAAAAAAACCACGGTTTCTGTATGGTTGTCAGCGGCTGGTTTTATTCACTATAACTTTCTGCAACGGGTCAAACCATCATAAAATCGACAAAATGTACGGAAAATTGCGCCAGCAGCAGCCATCACCAGACATCAAAAATGGTCCGATCCTGCTTCACGGCGACGTCCGTTCGTACGTTTCACATATCACCGTCCGAAAATTAAACGAATATTGCGGTTTGCCTAACCCACTATACTTCCCAGACCTTTCACAAACTGACTATCATATTATCAAGAACTTCAATGACTTTCTCACCGGTGAAACCATTACCAATCGGGAGCAGGCAAAAGAGACTTCATCGACTTCATCGAATCTCGAGTAACCAATTTCTGCGGCTGACAGAATTAATCGACTTGTGTTCTGTTGGCAAGAAAGCACTAATATCGCTTATTTTGATTGAATTGAATGAGTTTATCCTAAGAATTTACAGTTTGAAGTAGACTTATAAAAACGGACAAAACTTTTGGAACAATCTAGTATTATCAAAGTAATGCTGATTCACTTGACTGGGGTAATTTGAGTGGTTTCCTATTTCACAAAAAATCAAGATTGATTCGTAATAGCTGCCCGGGCAGCTGCTGAACTCAGTTTAGTTTTCGACACTGAACGAGGTAATCACAACTCTGGGACCGAAATGGAACCCGTTCAGTAAAAGGCTCATATAAAACTCAAAGAGATTACCTCACTTCTGCGGCAACACAAGGATAAACAAATGCATGGGGAACTTCTTCAATAATATTGAAGACCTTGGCTTATGAAAGCGCCTGGATTTTGCTTTCCACAGGTGTGGGCTGAAGTCAGAAAATGAGGGGTTCATTATGGCATGCCAGGATGGGTATAGAGGTTACTGCAGGGCCTGTTGCGAGATGTCCGAGACCGTAATACACTAGATATCAGCATGTTCAGCATATGCGGTCACGACCTATATACATTGCATAACGCGATGTATATAGATGTATAAGAGTGGTTAATAATAATATATAACAATAATATGTATTCTTTCACGTGAGAATACTAAATCTGACATTAAATGAGATTCATGCATTAAATTACCTACTGAGATATGAATTCATAATAGCAACATTTGAACAGAATATAAATAAATAAAACCAATCAAAGTATTGGAGTGAGTACTAGATATAGATAAAAATATAAGTTAAAACTGCACATATTTGAACAGAATAAGAATAATTGAAAATAATATAAGAATATAAATAAATGAAAACAATTGATGGATATGATCCATGACAGGAGTAAACCGTTGTTAAATAAAGTTGAATTATAAAATTAAGATGATTTTAAAGTATTAAAATTTATGTTTGTCTATATATCTCTGCTCGTGGTATATTCTTAACAAATTATTTATTTTTTTCATAAATTTTTTAAGATTTGACTCGCATCTTGAATTTTCAGAAAAAAAACTGTGAAGTTTTGGTCCTAAATACCGGGAGGATTTCTGCCCAACTTTTTTGAGCATTAATGGTATGACAATACTATGATTCCGACGTGTAGTAAATTTATAGGTATAAGTAGTTAATTATTTTTTGTTTTTATGACGTACAACAGTAATATTTATAAAAAACAGTTCTCTGGGATCAAATATCTCACATTTTAATTGAAGAAGATCTCTAGGGTAATCGTAACCTTTCCGTATGATACATACAACCGATTATACTATATCTCAGATGGGGCCCTACTAAACTCTTATATAACAATATTTTCTGTTTTTGATTGAGTATGTTTGCTATCCGTACGAATTTGTAAAGTATGCAACGTAATTTTTTAACTAAGTGATCCATGTGCTGATCCCATCTGAGATTGTTGTCTAAAATTATTCCAAGATATTTTATTTTCTTTGTGGGTTTTATGACTTTAATATTGAAGACTTTGATGTCATATTCTGTTATGGAGTAGTCATAACGACTGAATGGTAAGTTATAGGTTTTGTCAAATTTGAAAGGTAAGAGCCTGTAGTCGAACCACAATTTGATATGATGAAAGTTATGTTCTAAATTCCTGTTTCAAATTATATACGCAGATTTCAAATTAGTCTCACCTCAATTAATATAATGGCTTGGAATTGACATTATTACATAGTGATAACTTCATCTGCATATGTCAGTGATGAATGTAAATGTTGCAGTAATTTATTTATTCATTATTTTTAGAAAAGTGTGATGAAAATGAAAAATATATTTTTTTGGTGTAACATTGAATTTCTTGGAAGTTTTTATTTCTATTATTTTGGGAAGAATAAGGTTGAATGAATTTACTGTGAACTCTCTGTTTTTTGATATAAAAAATAATAATTTTGAAATGACCGAATTAAATATGGTTGCGGCTGCAAGTAATATATAAAACCCAGCAAGAAGAAAGTTTTATGGGGCAGTTTAATTTGCCAATGGTAATTAACTATACCAATTCTGCAACTAATAACAGTGGAAACGAATTTCGGGAAAAACCCCGAGATGCGAGTTAACCACCCTTTACTCGAGGGAAAACTTTATGAGCAATTTATGTACTTTATCTACGATGTTTCATGAGCCATTATTTATCTTTTCCGTCCCTACTCACAATGTTTATTGTCAGATTAGCCCAATATATAGCATACTCTCGTGAACTACCAAATCAAATCTCAACGGAAATATCTGTAGAGAAACTTATTTTGTTAACACAAGTTGAGTTTGAAATCCAGGAAAGTTGAGAGAATATACGGGGTTTGTCATGAACCTTTGAGGGGTGTGATTGTTCTTGTATTCATCGAAGGGGATATTGCGCAGAAGAGCGATAGTTTCAATTTATTCATTATTGCTTTTTAAGGGCTTGATTCCCCCTCCAGTAATTTGAAGGAATTCATTGTTCTGTTTTACCTCAATTGGGCATTAGGCAGAGTTTTCGATGGAAGCTCGCATGGTGGCACCACCTCTTCGACTTTTCAAGTCATATTTCATCCAATTTACAAATTATATACATTTCTCTTGAATCATTCCATACATTGCTGAAAACTGTACGGAAATTAGTTAGGTTTTCAATTTATCCTGTTCAGACAGACAACAAAGTTATTGCAGTTTCGTCCCAGAAAGTCATTTTAAAACTAATTCAATGAACTCTATATACAATGAACTCTGTATCAGTTTGAAAAGGTCCTTATAGGACGAAAATAGAGTAACGTTTGTTACAAATAAAAGTGGCAAAAAACAACGTTATATTTCTCATCTATATGATTTAATGAATTGTTGTGAATTATCCCCTGAAAAAAAAAGAACTCCGGTCGCCGTGGGTCTTCATCAATCGACTGTGACTTGGCCGAGGTTGCGCTTAACTCTACTTGTGTATCTCAATCGTTATAGCTGTCGCGTCCCTTCAAGAATAGTTTTATTGGCTTTCTTAGACTTCCATTGGCATATATGAGCACTATGAATAGGCAGATTGGGTTAGTCTAGTTGAAAGTGCGGTACGAAGTGAGCTGATTAGATGATAGATATTTGAGTATCAGTCTGAAGTTCAGTTGAAGTCTATGTGTTGCATTGACAGTGTGAAATAAGGCTGAGTTCATTTGTACAGTATTATCAATTATTGTCAAACTCACGTCGACAACCTAACATTAGAACGTAACGACAGGCTGATATACCAATAGGGTGTTCCATTTGGAACAGTTAGAGTTTGTACGAACTCACATTGGACCTAATCTAACCTAACCTAACTGCAGTTGACAAAAATCAAAGTAACAGTTGAAGCCCCCTCATGAATATAAATGTTTCTCAAATCAATGAATGCCATGTTGCGCCCCCTCATCAGAATAACTTCAGATCTTTGATGAATCAGATTACATATAATCATTTAGCAAAGCCAGCTTGACTTCCGCAATTTACTAAAATAAAAGCAATGATTGGACAACGGAGCATTGTGGCTGGAAACAAATTTGTTACTGAGTAGAAAGCTATGAGACAATTTTATTAACAGAAAAATAAAATGACTGTTTCGTTAAAAAAATGTATAGCAAATACGTACTATTGGGACACAATATCTGGCAATTCGTTAACAGTTGTGGATATGACTGAAACTTTTTTAAACGTTTTATGTTTGTTTATTCGTTCATCTGTTTGAGTCAACTTTATTAATTGACCACCATTCTGTTGACATATTCATTTGAAATTTGGCACACACATTTAATTTTCATGACAATAAAATCTAATGAACTCTGTATTATCGTAAATACAAAATGGTGGCAGCTACAAAATGACGGATTACATTACATACTGTTTCACGACTACTTCAATATGGGTATTAAATGACAGGGATTGACTAGGACAATAGTAGTACACTTTGAAAATGATGCAAATTCAAGATGACCCAAGTTACAAAATGACGGTCTGCATATTTTTTCACAATTACCTCAAAATGGGTATCAAATGACAGGTCTTGAGTAGTGGAATAGTAGTACTATTTGAAACAGATGCAAATTTTTAATGACTGTAGCTACAAACGGCGGATTACATATTTTTTCACAACTACCTCAAGATGGGTATCAAATGACTGTGTTTGACTAGTAAAATAGTAGTACACTTCGGAAAAGATGCAATTTCAAGATAGACACAGCTACAAAATGGCGGATTACATATTATATTGTAATACTGAGGCACTAAATGAACTGTACAGAACGAAAAGAATTGAGTAACAAAATTAGAAAGTGAAAACTTATAAATGAAATGAGTCAAAAATTTTGTGTTTGTGTTAAACGGTTTTATTGAAAAAAAAAACATGATAATGATGTGGATAGTGTATTATAAACTGGAAGGTTCTTGGTGGAAGTCATCACACCACTTTCCTCAGCAATGTATATAGGTACGTATAAAATCGTTCCGCGTAGTATTCACATAATTACTCATGTTATGTTACGCCCAACGATATTTTCATCTTATCAATACCGTAGATTGCTGAGGAGATTGGTGTGATAACTGGTACCTAGGACCTTAGTGTTCGCAAAGTTTATATTGTGACCTGTCTCTTGATTATGATGTTTGGACAGGACTGAAGATGGGTCTGACTTTCAGGCAGCAAATTCATGTTCGTATACTCTGCTTATTACATATCTGTTGGTCTGGCCTACATATGTTCTATGGAATGGGAGCATGGAATTTCATATACACCCTGTGGTTTGTTGCGGCGTCCAATGTTTGCTTCTAATAGGAAACTTCTTGAGGGCATGTTTCTTTCAACAACTTATATGTTCATTGTGTTTCACTCATTTTACTGCCCTGAAGAAGCTCTCCATTAGAAGCGAAGCTCGGAAATGTAGAGAAAAGTTTTTTTCCATAAATGTGGTGATTTCACATATATACTGGTCTTACTCTAGCTTTCTGCGCATCATTAGTGGGGTTTTAGTCACCAGAAGATGGCAGATGAGACTTTGCCGAAACGTCGTGAAAATGATCCTTGTTAGGTCCAAAAACAGAGAACACGGAATGAAACCCGAAATAACAACCCATCATATATATATTTTTTAAAAAGTGGCCGAGAGATAGACATAAAACACACTTTCATTTCCTTTCACAGTGAAGTAAAAAATATATGACCCTGTTGGGTAGGAGATCAAAGAATTTTTACATACGGCATTGCGGATTTGTGAAAATCCGTCACATTCATTCGAATATGTGTTGAAAGAAACAAAGGTTGAAAGGACACGAAACGAAAGCAATTTCGGAAAAAGGAACGAGTTGTCGATGGGAAAATACGTTAAGTGAAATATGTACGATTTTGAAATTCAAATCGTTTTCCACTGGTATAGATAACTGAAAGAGACTGAGAAATCTTTAAAAAACGATTGCCATTTTCTACTATAACGGGCAGATGAAAAAGTCCATCTCAGAATCGCTAAATATCATTCAATAGGGCATAAGGTTTTATCGCGAAATAAAAAAATATCAATTTAGGTGATATATAACTTTCATTTGGGATAGGATATGTAAACGTATTCAACAAAATTCTTACATTGATTCATCCCATAAGAATCTCTCAAACAACACGATTTTATGGATTAACATTGATATCCATAATGTGTAGCCAGGTGAACTCTGACCAATAATTTTCAATGTTTGAAAGAATTCGATTCCGTATTTTCAATAGTACCGAATTTTCCTAGTTCACAAAACAATTTTGCAGATGGAGGTGAATCATTTCCAGAAATAGTTTGTGTGTTTAAAATATCATATTTTTTCAATAAATTGATGGAGGTATGTATAACTTTCGATACTGCAGTTTCGTTTTATAAGGACATTTTCTTGAAAATGTCCTTATAGACCGAAACTGTAACGTTAGTTACAAATAAATATATCGTTATTTACGAATAAAAGTGGTAAAAAACAGGAAGTTTTAATTCTCATTGCACATTCTTGATTATTTTCGAGATCCTTTGTCTCACGCAAGAATTGGCACTGTTTGAAAACTTCTTCATTTGGGAATCTGCATTTATGTGAAATAAATTTCCTGAGAACGTTTTTACGTTTTTCCAAATGGATTCAATCTCCAGTAATTCAAATCCAACGTGAATAGTTACTTTGGCACAGGCACCGCTCTTGAAGCGTCTCAAGGATTTTCCTGTAATGCTTGTGTTTTGTCCTTGAAAAAATAAAATGAAACATGTATACTTGATTATTATGCTGTAGAGGTGATCAACGAATTTGGGATTCACCTGCAGTGAATTTATCCATTCTATACAATACATTTCCGAATATACCAGAAGTATGTCATATTCAACCAAATATTTATACCGTTGCAACAAGTTATTCATTTTGGAATCAAAGTGAAGAACTAAGCAAAGAGTATTGAAATTATTTCAGCGGTACATAAAAACAATACTCCAGGTCTGATTAAAGCTTTAAGAAGCATCCAAATTTGCTGAGGTGTGTACATTTTTATGGTTTTTTCATGGTTCGGAACAGTGTTCTGAACTTTTGTGAATCAGTCTTTGCAATTCCAGCGACATAATCGTGACAAGACATATTGGTGTCCATTTAAACCCCCAACAAACTTATCGAAGCAAAAAGCGAAATTGTCTGACCTGACATTATTATATTCGACAAGCTATAGCATCGAAATTTGGTCAGGAAACCCTTATGCAACACACGGTCAAGGGCCTCAGAAATTTCAAGCGCAACTACTCTTCATTCTCCATGCTTCTCTATTGCGTTATTCCAAATATGGGTAATATACGACAGAAGGTCGCCTGTTGATCTTTGTTTCCGAGAGCCATATTGATGGTCGCTCAAGATGTTGAAGCTTTCCAAATATTTGAGAATATGGTGGTTTGCGACCTTCTCCATGGTTTTTGGTATCACTGATATATAGCGACTGATATATAGTTATTTGAAAGATTTTTCTTGCCCATTTTAGGAATAGGCTGAATGCGATAGGCTGTCTTATGAAACAGTTTGAAAAGTGTGCAAAATACGGGTAAGACCTCATTTACGCAGTTTTCCAGTACTATGTTAGGCACTTCAACAGGGCTAGACGCCCAGATGATATTGAGTTGTTTCAAAATTCGCCTGACTAGACGCTGTCGAACAGTAATTCCGGCATTGTGGATTCTAGTATGGGGATAGTGGGTGGTGCCTTCCCTAGAAAATCGACTGTGAAGTGGGACGCAAATTGTTCTTGTTCTTCTATGGATATTGTTGCAATTGAACCATCCTCTTGTGTTAGTGGAGGAATTGTGGATTATGTAAAGTTCTGGTTAACAGTTTTAGCTACCAACCAGAAGGATTCAGACCCGTTTTGATTGGCAAGCAGTTTATCCCTAATTCTCTGATTGTGAAGTTCTTTGCTTTTATTTATCCTGAGTTTGCAGCTGTTGCGAGCATTAAGAAACCTAGTTCGGTTTTCGGCACTGGGATTTTTGCGCAACTGCTGGTAGGCGATGGCTTGCTTGCAATTTTTGTTGAAACAAGATTTCATTAGGAAGGAATATGTGCATCCATATATGATAGAAGCATAAGTTGATGGGTCTTTAGAGCTGAAACAATCATCTAACCAGATGAAATTTCGGTAGATCAGTGATTCAGTAGATCATTCAGTAGATCTGTGATGCCAAACTTTGCGTGGATTAGATCATTCCCCAACATTCATTGGTAATTCACTCAACACTAAAATGAGTTTGTGGTCAGGAGATCCCAATGGAGACTCTACGGTGACTGTGTAAATTTCTGGAATGATTGTTAGGCGAAGATCCAGATGACTTGCGTATTCTCCATCACGGTCAGGAATCCTGGTTGGCTCATTTATAATCTGAGTGAGTTTGCTACTTATTGCAAAAGTCTCAGCTTTGCGATCTTGTTCATCGTTGTTATTCGAAAATTTAAGCCATTTGATATTGTGGACAACGCTGTCACCGAATATGGAAATTTTGGAAACGGAATGATTGGTTTGCAGAAAGTCAATGGTGTTTGCAGCCACCACCCGGAGATCCGATTGGGGAGCTTGAAACCCTTGAAACCGGAAACAGCGGCACAGCAACAAAACGTTAGATCTAAAACAACTTCACGCTGCCTAATTCGTTGAAATGGTATCTGACCGGACGTCGCCGGGTGGGACCAGCACCTACCATCCACATTGCTGTTTCAATCAATTGATGATTGATTTATTCATGGGTGTGAACAATAGGTTTATCAACATATATCGACTCAAATAATATACTTCAAGTTTACGTCCCAAATTTATAGTGGGTCTCAATATATTCGAGATATTTGAATTAGAATGTGAAGTTCAAGAGTAACAAATGAACAGTAGAGGTTTATAAAACCAGTTTATAAAAGTTAGTCTAAGGCCGGAGCCGAAGCTTTTGAAAATGATAAAAAGCGAAAGAAAAATATTTGAACAGGTGGTACCCATTGGAAATAATATGACAGAAAAGCAAAGTTGTAGGTGAATATTTATGCAACTGAAAATGCAAGCAAATGAAAATAATGAAGAGAATAAAAACTCATCTGATATTTGCCACTGAATGATCCTCAAATAATTGACTACGATGAAACGAAAGTTGGCAACGTGTAATTGTCAATATCAGTAATGAACCGGAACGCATTCGACAAAATGACAAAATAGGCATTATATGAAACGAAACTGGATGGATAACGAATGACAGTTTGGAAATTCAGCTAGTCCACCAGGCTCTATTACACCGATATTTCTCTTTGTTTGATTGAAAAAAAAATTATTGGAATTTACAAACAGTGAGTGTCATCGAGTCCATTCCCTGCAGGCAGACCCTGCACAATTCAACAATGTCATTCCCAACAAGGGTTATGCACAGTTAACAATCATTGAAAATGGATTCAACGTGTCGAATGCTCAAATTTAAATACACTCACACTTTTATAGCAATGTTCCAGATAAAATCTAACAAAACTACGTCTCGATTGCTGTCATCATATCGCGGCCAGGTGCGAGTTCAGGAAGATGTTATTCTTTAGTAATATATGAGCCAAAAGGGTGCCAGTTGACTTAACGGGAAGGGTGAGGAGTAATAAACAAGACAAATAATCGAAGATGAAAAGAATATGACATATTCAATTTATTTTTGCAAATATGAAATTTGATATTTTAATTTGAAAGAACATAGTTGTAAACAAATAAACTGGACTGTCTTTGCAACTAAGCTTTTTACATTGATGAAGTAACTGTTCCTTCCAAAATATAAAATTAAAAAATATTGTACGACCTTGAAGTTCAGTAGAAAAATCAAATGAACCTTACTAGAAACAGTTTGTGAATCAATTGAATAATTATTCAACCAATATTAGAATGAAATTAAATATGTGAATAATCCATCCAAAATGTGAATGGTATGTCAAACTAATTTTTTTTCACCGTTAATATTAGGGTTATGGGTTGAGATAAAACATGAACGAAGATATCTATTCACTCGTTTGGCTATAGAATTCTTGGTAAAAACAAAATTGCATAGAGATCATTCAAAATATGAACATCATTCATGGAAATCGTTTTTCCAATGATGAAAAATTATTGTGGGTACTATTTTGACAATTAGGAAACATCTGGAGCGGTACGGCCTGAGAACTATTTCTCTTTCACTGTTCATGTCATTCATCCCTTTATTCATGATAGCAAACAAACATTTTCTAATATAATGTAAAGTATAATATAAATATTTATAATTGTTGGGTTGTTGATTGTATGTTATTTCTTTGTCATTTCAATTGTTTGTTCAATAAAATTGTTATTTTTGGTTAATGTTTTTAATTTTTTCAGGGTGGTCCAATCAATTTATATTATATTAGACAATGGAAGTCCGAACTAATGAAATACACCACGAAACATTGTCAACCACCTTCAAACGAACAAGGTGTATAGTTATCATTTTTTCAACGACAAAAAAACTGCCTGCAGATTATTCGATTACGAAGCACTTCGTGCCAGCCTTATGTGAATCGATTTTACGAATGATAGTCCTTTAACATATATCAGCAAAGTAGAAAGATAAAATAGGTTCTATTCAGTACTCTGATGGTACCTACGACAGTTCACTGTGGTTCACCCCCATTGAAACTCGACCAAACAAATTCAGCCTCACAACAAGTGAAATCGTTAATCACAAAATACTGCTGAGAAAGCTTCAACGTTATGGATGAAGAGGAGTAACTCACAAATATTTGATCTTGCCGACTTGAAAAAAGTTAAAGATTGGTGTGATTCAAACGTTTAACTAATTTTAACTTAACTGAAACAAATTCAATATCATTTAGATGCTCAATCAACGGACTTTTTTTGAAGACAGATCACTGGAAACTAAAAATAGAACAAAATTTCTAGGAGTGTTCATTGACTAAAATTAAAAATTTGTGAATCATGTTTAATGACTCCCTTGAAAAGTCTCCTCTGACTGTTATGTGGTTCAAGTAATTTATAAAGAAATGGGGTTCAGCACTGCAAAGACTAGGCACTCATAGATTCTCACTAACGCTACGGAATACCATTTTGGGCAGAATGCAATCTAACTTTATTCAATTTTACAGAAAAGGGCAATGAGGTATATAGGAAACCTTAAACTCCTGTAGAACCTTCTTCAAAAAACATAATACTCTAACGGTAACTGCATTATTAATACTGGAATCTGTGTGTTTATTATATAAACATATATAATAAATAAGCATATATTCAACTTTGCTGCATACTCTTCTCATAATAACACCTGAAGCAGCAGACACACTCTGAAACTCACTGTGCTAACTAAAAACATCACCAGACACTCCATATTCTACAACGGTGGAAAAATGTACAAAAATTAGCCTATGGAAATAAGATCAGTCAATATAAATTACTTCCAATTCAGGAAGTTAGTCAAACAATTTCTATCTGATAGATTATTTTAACGATAGCTTTTAACTGGCTTGCTCGTATTTTTCATCTCCTAGCTCCTAGTTGTTACTTTTTATGTCTACTGTTGTATAAACTTTACTTTATTCTTTCATATATATTCATATATTTTATATCCTCCATTTTTTAAGTATTTACTATCCAAGCTTTGTCTACAAGATTAAGTTTTATGAAAATGAAGCATATTAGTATCATTATTATTATTGAAACGTGATTTCGCAATATACCACAAACTAATTCATTCGAACACAATGATCGTTCTGATCATTCTCATCAATATAAATTAGCAGCTCACCTTATCATGATTCATAGTCTTGTTGGGATCATTGGAATGAAAATCGTCAATACAAAAAACCGTTTCGATTCACCACAAAAATACAAATAGCCGAAATGAATGAAATGTACTACAAATTCTCATGAACAAATTACATGTAGTTTGAACAAATTCTCGTCCGAGACCCCCCCCAATAGAAGGGTCGCTTTTTATGAAGTTCCCTGTCCTGATTGCGGATGTTAGTTGCTGCCTTACGTTTCAGATTGTAACCGATACAAATTAAGAAACTCACATGAGGTGAGTACAACACTTCATACAATATTGTCAGCAAAAGTATATTGCAAATATGTAAAACTAGCTCAAGCGAATACATGATAACATAAATTGATCGTGAACTAGATTCTCAGTAAGAAAAGAAAACAAACAATGAAACGAATTGCAGTAAACAACACCTTCAGTTTGGGCAGGATTTATCGTATACTTTCAAACAGGCCATTAACCAAATATACCCTCACATTTAAAATAATACCAATGCAAACAAAACACTCACATATATAGGAAAAGCATCATATAAAATAAAAAGACTACTAACAAAAAACATTAACATAACATATAAGACTGGCAATTATTTGAGAAGACATGTGAAGAACAGCAAGTCACTAATGAACAAAGATAACAAATATATCTACTAGCTAACATGTTGATAATACCAAAAAGTTAATAAAGAAAGGACTCCAAAAATCTTCAATTTTCAAAAATAAAAGAATTTTTGTCTATGCTTGCCACTTTTCAGAGTGCAACCTCGATTTCAACAAGAAGGATAAAACAATCAACCTGCAACAAGAAGTTGATCACTTAATGTTGCTTTTATGAATTCCCAAGAATTAGCATATTTGGAATTCACGGGTTTTCATTGAACTATTATTGCATGGTAATTGTTTTTTTAATTTTAATCTAACTTTCCAGGATCTGTTCCAGAAACTGAATGTATTTTTTGATCCATCCGTAAACCGACAATTTTCTGATCTTAGTATTGTATCTTTCCATAGTTTCCAGTCTTCGATACTCAGGATTATAACTGGCAACGTAGTAACATAGAACACGTAGGTACAGCATACCTAACAATCAGCACAGACACTCCACGGTGCCGCCTTTAATCTCAAAAAGTATTGTAACGGATTAAAGCACTGACTGTCTTAAACTAATTTATTTTCTACAATATTTACGTAACTAATTTATTTACACACGTTTATCTGCACAACATGTTAACAGCTC
>WOGN01001593.1:6469-18809 GCA_015342105.1 Leptinotarsa texana
CATGGGGGGCACCCCAGGTGGAATATTCGAAAATTATTTCTCGGTGCGCATCTCAGATCAAGGGAGCACCTGCATACTGAATATTAGCTGCCTAGGATCCTTTGGGGTATGTGGGATTTGGGAAAAACTTTAAGCAAAATCATCGAAGTATTCAAACAACACAGTATCATAAATATGTATCACTTCTCCAGCCAGTTTGGCTGGAGATGTTTCTATTTGAAAATTAATGTAACACTGTCTTTATGATTTGGAATATGGAATACAGATGAATTAACAGAATTTAATAATGATAATAAATGGGATTCATTCATTGACATGCATTGGTTTCTGCGAATGAATGGCACTATATTGAATTCTGAAAATTATGTGTTTTGTATCTCATTGACAACCAGGTACTCTGAAAGGTAAAACAAGTATGGCTTCACACATTCAATAATAACTTTCAGAACCAATCTGACCGCAAACTATAA
This sequence comes from Leptinotarsa texana, assembly GCA_015342105.1. Taxonomy (NCBI): domain Eukaryota; kingdom Metazoa; phylum Arthropoda; class Insecta; order Coleoptera; family Chrysomelidae; genus Leptinotarsa; species Leptinotarsa texana. The sequence goes on from WOGN01001593.1 coordinate 6,940, forward strand.
GAAAATTAATCATGTTGAAAGTTTTCTTTACGAGTTATAATACCAAATATTTGTTCGTCAACTATCTGTGTTGATATCATAGAGGCACATCAATAAAGTTGTCCCAACTCATATCTATAACTACAAAACACAATTTAAGTTTGTTGAACGGTAAAATTCCGAAGTAAAACTTTTCGATCACCATATACAATCTTCGTTAAAATGGAGATAAAACTTATTTCGGGTAAATTACTTTGCTGTTTGACTTTCCAAACGAATTGTTGAAGACTGCAATAATCGCTTCAAGTTTTCTGTCGTGAAGACTATGAAGGTATAATCCGAATTTGAAAGTCAACGGAAGTTATTTGGAACTTCATATCTCTTCATTAAATTTAATAATGAAGATACTAATGTATCACAAGTCATTTTTATTAACCTTTGGTTTTCAATTATAAAATATATATTTTCAAATCCACTTCTTTTTAAATATGGTATCAGATGGATTGATGAATGGAATGATTCAGAATTTCAAAATGCCGATTCAGATTGAGAGAGTTGAAAATGCTGGAATCATTGCAGAAAAAAGTAGAAAAATATATTGTTCTTCAACTAACATCATCATAACATTTAACCTCATATTGAACTCTTACTCCCAACTGTTGATGGATATCCATAACAGTATATCTGTCTCACAGTTCACTAATAATAATTTCAATTTGGAAATTTGGATATTTCAATATATTCAGAAGTCGGAATCAATGATATTGATAAATATAATTTAAAAAACTAAAAAACACGTTTTTATAGCATATGAAACTGAATAGTAAAAAAAATATACTTTCAAAGATCTAAAAAGACACTTTCAAAGAACATCGAACTGAAAAGTTGAATAAATTTTTTTTAATGAGCTTAAAACAAAAAGGAACAAAAAATACTAGTAATATCATGAGAAAACCAACGGGCGCTTGATATACAAAAGATATGACACAAAGCGCCCACGCTTTTTTCAGAATAAAACCAGTATTTTTCGTGCGTTAATTGTGTTAAGCTCATTAAAAAATATATTTTTAACTTTCCAGTTCGATAGTGTGTTTATAGTTTCTTAAAACTATATTTTTTCACTTTTTAGTTTCATATGACATGAAAGTACGTTTTTTAGCTTTTTTAAACTATATTCATTTTTCACTTTTCAGTCGAATTAATTGTCAAAAATATTTTTTTAAGTTGTAGTCACTGGTATTATAAATCTTCATCTCTCAAACAATATAATAAAGTACGAGGTCTTAAATTTTATAGTAGTATTGAGACGCAGGTAATATATATAGTAAGTCTCCAACAGAGGGCGGACAGTTGTAAAATTTGGTACGAAAATTTACAGTAATAATTTCAAAAAGCAATTCAGTCTTGATGTTGAGATTTGAAGTTTCATTCGAAATATTAATTTTGAATGAAATTTTCAGTGAAAAATTTTATTTTTCAAATTAATCTTTTGATTTGATATGTATGTCAACACCTTAATTCTAATTTCTTGATGTCCTTAAATATTTAGGTAACTGCATTTTTTAGGTGTACGCTTTACGATATAAAGTTTTCATTGTTGAAATTCTGGTTTGCTTTCAAATAATCGAATTAGATTTTAAAATGTATCTTCCCTTTTGTTCAAAACTATTTTCGGTACTTAATCAAGGGTAATTGGAAATATTCAAATATCTAAATATTTCATTTGTAGTACAAAATTTTATTCTGAAAATCCATTTTTCATTTAGATTTTCTACCAAGGAGGTTACGTATAACGTCATCCGCCCGCGAATAGATGAAGCAATAATAATGTCGATAATTCTGTTAATACAGGTCCCGAGCATAGGAGTTTCAAGCAAACAAACATACATATATACATACAGGTGATGAACATTATTAAAATCTAGCTAACTACCCTCAATTATATACACCAAGGTCAGATAGTCCAATTGAAATAAACCAATTCAGGCGCACCTATGATAATATAGAACCGAAGAAAAATCCTAGCTTTGTTGTTTCTGCATTGAGAATAACGGCAACAATAACTCCAGCCACAACTTGGGCATTTCAACCGTTTTCTCATCGCTTTTCACAATGTCTACCGCAGTAGTGGACGAAACGTCAGGCATATCATATCGAGAAAAACAGTAAAGTTTCTTTGGTATAAACTTACTTACTTTGTTTTGAAATTGCAAAGAATTTATTCGAAGATATAAGCAATGATGATGAACAAATTGAAGAATTTCAGCATCGAAAGCGCAGTAATACTTGAAAATGTGATAAAAATTCAAGGAACTATTCCTTGGAGTATTCTGAAGATATTTTATCTTCTGATGATTTCTGATAGGAAGCTTTATTTTGAAGAAACGGAGCCAAAAATCACATGTAATATTTTGACATTGACAAAAATTACATGTAATGTTTCTTAATCTACAAGAATTGTTGGAAATGTCTAACCCCTCTTGGATACAAAAATCCAATTTTCTTCTCCTCCTCTCGACGAACCCTTTCAAAAACACCAGAATGGTTTCTACTTGCGTCACACCCAAGAAATTGAATGTCTGCAGCCGTTTGTAGGAATCGGAATGTTGTTTATAGGTTTCAATAGAATCGTTAGATTGTTTATCACTTGGAGGTCCAGTGTAGTTCCCTATACTTTTATTTCGGCTACGTTAATAATTTTGAAATTACCAAATTTGTTATTATGGAAATATTTTTTCACCCCATATCTTCGAAGTTTGAGGTATCGCATTGGACCTAATGCTAAACTATTTGAAACACAGAACACAAAAAGTAAAGATTGGGACAGAAGCAAGCTCAGAATTGACTGTTACAATGGGTGTACTACAAGGTACTACTTTGAGGTCACTTCGTTTTTTGGTTGACAACATAATATGCTATAGCGATGACACAGTCTTGACAATCACAGGCATAAGCTGGGAAGAAGCAGATCTAGCAAAATTGCAAACTTGACTGAACCATAACCTACTCAGCCTAGGGTCACTAAAACTAAATTCATATCTTTCACACCAACGGTTGATACGCAAGATTCAGCCGATAGCGAAAATCGTTTATTCTCTATATAATTTTTCACCTCTCAAAATGCATAGCTGAACAATGAAATAAACAAAGTAGAAAAGTATCTTTCATAATACTGAACATTCCTCTTCCATAAGCTTGGATATTTTGAGTCCATTTCATTCGATGCGGTGAAGGACGTCATCAACGACCCCACAAAATGAAGCTTTCGTTGAATCAAAGACTAGTTAAAATACCCCAAACAGAGTTGTCGTCCCTTGTCGAGCCGATATTCAAACAACAAGAAAACGTGGCACGAACAAAAGGAAACCGCTCCAGGAGAGGAAAAGGAATAATCATACGTGTCTTTGTTGGATATTGGATGTGGATGGACTTGTGTTGGGGAATGTTTGGGTTTGTTGATTTGACTGCTTGAAATAAACCGTATTAATGAGGGTCGAGAGGAAGTCAAAGAGCTTGGACATTATTATTTGTTGAAATAATTGTAATGAAAAACTTTACGAGAACAATAAATCAACAATATTTTATGGTGATTCATTTTTAATGCATTTTTCTCATGATTTTCAATTGAAAACGTGATTAATTATGATTTCATTGAAAAGTTAGGAAACAGAAACGTATTATATTAATTCAATCTCATACAAAAATGAGAATGATGATAATCACTCGACTTTCATTGAGAGTGAAAGACAAGAAGTAAATACAAAAATAATAAGATTGATAACGAATTCTAGCTGAGGCTATTCTACCTAACCATCAGAGAAGCTGATGCTTCATTATCGGAGAGATCACATAAATATGGAAGGTTTTTATATCAACTGGCGCAAAAAATTGTTTCGAGAAGAGTTTGACAAAAATTAAGTTTTATAATATGTGATGTGTAGAGTACAGTGTCCGACCAAAACTGGTTGTTACGACCAGAATCGAAACCGAAAACGAATTTCGGCAACGGTCTCAGTTTCGGCCGAAACCGAAACTTCCTCACACGGAGGATTATGTTTTGAGGAAAAAATAAAGAAAACTTCATAACAATCAGTCAGTCCTAATTTTTTTATCTTTAAATCACAACGTTATACAGTTTTCAAAAATTTTTACTCATTGATAATCAACATAACAGAGCCTAATTTGAGAAAACATATCACTTGGATTTTGAAAATACTTAAAATAGGTGAGGTATTTATTTGAGTAGGTGTAGATCCTTCTTTTGAATATCATTGATGGTTTTTCAAAAATATTAAACACAAAATCACTTATTTAATTTGTTACCTAATATCACAATAGATATCTGATATTTATGTAATAAACAAAGTACACACACACAAAATAAGTGACGAGTCATGACATAATTAGGCACGTGGACTCGGTAAAATTTCTTCGAAGCCTTTGGCTTTCAGATCATGTTAGATATCGTCAATTTCGATGAATTCAGGAACGCCTCGAAATACAAGTCTCAGTGGTTTTGCCTCCAGTAGTCCTCCGGGCTAGCGGGTTGGACTTTTACTCCGTCATAGGTGTTTCATCGCTTTCGTGAGAAAAAAAATCTGTTTAAAATCTGTTTCCATAGAAACTGAAATACAAGATAGAGAGTTTTCTACGGGTTCCTTAGGTTTTGGAACCTCATCAGATATCTGATTTTCTTTGTTCCCAGGGTAGTTGGCCCTGAGTTTCTTAGACTTTCTTTGCGGGATTTCCATCTCTCCTGTTTTTGACGTCGCATTTTGTGTAGGCGTTTCAATCTTGTTCGTTGGTAGTTGTTTTGTGGGAGACTCTGTCTCCGCAGGACGCTTTTTATTAAGGGTCGCCTCTTCTTCCAGGCTCTCTTCAGAAGAATAACCTGACATATTATCAATAGCTCAGTAGTACGTTGCCGGCAGGAGACGCAAATAACACAATAAATATAGTTTCACGAGCTCAAGGATGAGATAAATCCATTGGTTCCAGAAATTTCTCAATTTGCAATAATCCTAAAAATTAATTTGAACGCAATCCCACAGAAAAAAGGTTACCTGTTGAGGGATAGAAGGAAATATTGGATTGCTGATATTTCAGGATACTGAAAAGTTTTTTTTTAACGAAACCCATAGTGTATATCGACGAAGAGCTGCCGAACGCATTCTGTCTATCTTTCCAATAAAACTATTATAATTTTTGTATTACATGAAAGATGAAGTCACACTATACATGAAAATACTTCAGAAGTTGCTGAGGTGTGTACAGTTTTCTGGTTCGGAACAGTGTTCTAAGCTTCTGAGAAGCAAACTTTCCAATTCCAGCTACATGATTGTGCCAAGACTTCACTAACTGAATTCTACATATCCATTGCTCAATATATCTTATTTCAAATTTGAAGTTCATCAATTTCAAGTACCCAAGTTTTGACTAGCCATTTAATGTTTTATGTATACCCGAGTTTGTACTGAATTCAATGACCTGAGCTCATGTACCAGTTTTCACATTTGGGAAAATATTAAGTAACGGGAAGTCATTTAATTTTATTTGGTCTCACAATTAATTATGTGAATTTTCGAAGCTATTTATTTATAGACGTTCTAGAAATTCCAGAATTTATCTTCTCTAAATGTGACTCGTCATATTCAGGATTCAGCTCCTTCTGCCAAACGGTTGGTCTTTATATTCAAGAAACTACTTCTATGTTCTTTAATTCTTGGAGAAAAAGTTCTCCTCGTTTAGCTAATGTATCATTTTGTGCAAACACCACATGTCATCTTATATATTTCTGTTCTATCAAACACCAAAATTTCATCTATATTGTTTTTAATAAATTTACTTAGACTTTCAGTTGTTCTGTAAACTAGTGATAAGTAATGATATTGATTAGCAATTTAATTTGGTGCTGGGTATGTTTGAGGTTTGTCACGTGAGTGATCAATGTTTTAGTATCGAATATTTTTACGAGCAAGAACTCTTACCATTGTAAAATCACCCTTCTTAAATCTAACGTACCATCAATTATTGAAACAATAAAATGAAACTTTCCCGATATCATAAATATTCACAGCCTAAACGACGGCTCAATATTGATTTAATGATATTATTTCGAGAAATTACGAAACGGTCGTAGTTTTAAAAGTGCTCAACCTAAATAATGGGTCTGAAAAAGAGAGTGCCAAGTGAGATGAAGCGGAAACTCGAGAGGCGAAAATGGGAGTTGCTTCGGAGGGAACTCCAGTTGAAGTTGTTTAAGTCACAAGTTTTAATTTACGGTCAACTTTTGGAAACAGTAATGTACAGTTGAGCAATTAGAAAATTGATAAATTTGTCGAATAAGTTTCAAGTTGTCGAAATTATAGTCCAACGGTATTCTGTAATCCGAATAATTCTTGTGATAATCAACTTTTCAGATTAGCACTCAGTTAAGAACTCGCGAAGTTTCAAAAATGATTTTTATTAACGAGTGGTGGTACACTATGCAAAGTGTTTAGTTAGGATTATTTCTCGCGGGAATACTATGGGTACTTTTTCAATAGGTCATATCAGGAATATTGCCAAACGGGATTCATTCCCAAAAGTAGGTTCAGAAAAAGTTGATATCATCAAATTTCATGACAAGAAGCCACTCAAAAATTAAAACTCCTTCGTATTGTTATTTTATCCCTGCAGTGGTGACCCGCGGTCTCTCAGTAATGCATCCAGTAATGAATTTTTTGATTTTGGCGCCATCACTTGATGATACCCCTACGGCTCCCATCTAGCTGAACCTTTTTCGGGTCTCTTCACGCACTGTAAACCAGAACGCGTTGGCGGTAGTAAGAAACCGATTGTAATTATTTTCAGACTATTAGACCAACGTCACCTATGAAGTAACAAATCTGCTGTACATAAATTTTTCAATTCAATCCATTTTGTGTGAAGTATAGCGTATCCATTCAAAGGTATATGTTCGTATATAAAATAATGTTTCTAACAAAAATTATCTATATAGGAATATGAAGTTTGAAGCAGAACAACGAAGACTTCTACATCTCATGGAAACATGTATGACTGATGAAGAGGATCTTGATTGTGACGACGATGAGGATATTGATGTTGAAATTAGCGGAGATCGCTTTGGAAACGGGGAGAAAGCATAGATACGGAACAGGAGTTGGATTTCACCAATGCTGAGTTTGAATCAAAAATGCCTCAAAGATTTTCGAACACTTCTTTGATCAGAGAGTATTAGGCATAACAGTCGAAAACACAAATGAATATTTAGCCATTGTTGCAACTAATTATGTTCGAGCAACATATACCTATTCGGCCAACAAATGTTGTGGAGATTCAAGCTTTATTGGGCATTTTATTATTGAGTGGAATCAAAAAATGTAATTACTTGAACGCTGAAAGACTTATTCAAGACCAATGGCACAGTTCCTGAAATATTTAGGTTGACCATATCTTGCCAGAGGTTTTGAACTCTTTTGAGATATCTGAGGTTTGACTATATACATACTCGTGAGGAAAGAAACCTTGTGGATAAAAAGGCTACCATCAGGAAGCTATTTCAAATTATTGTGGACTATTTCAAAAAGAGTTACAGTTTATCTCATATCGTGAAAATTTTTGAAAAACTAGATGGTTTCAGAAGCCGTTGTCAATTTCGACAGTACATTCCGAGCGAGCCTAATAAATATGGCATCAAAATATATGCGCTGTGCGATGCAATAATGTTTGACATATTAAACTTGAAAGTGTATGTTGGAAGTCCATCAAAGGGACTATGTTCAGCTAATAACAGTAGATAGCTTGTGTGAGCCTATCTGAAGCAAAAGTAGGAATTTGACAACGGACAACTTCTTCACCAGCCTCGAACTTTCTGAACTTCTTTTTCAGTACAAGGTACTATTCGTAAAAACAAGCGTATGTTACCGCGAGAGTTTGTCGACGGAAAGAATCGGCCGATTAGTACTAGCATGTTTGGTTACAGAGTTAACTGCACTATAGTATCACATATTCCAAGAAAAAATGAAAATTTTCTTCTCATCTCCACTATGCATGACGATGATTCAATTGATGAAGCAATAGGAAAGCCACATATCATCATTGATTATAATTCTACCAAAAGTGGTGTTGATACTGTAGATCAACTGTGTTCGAATCATAATTGTGCCCGCTCTCTCAAGAAGATGGCACATGGTTGTCTTCTATAGCTCGTTGAAAGTGTCTGCCATCAATGCGGAAGTGATTTTTCACGCAAATAATCCTGACGACAAAACGTTGCGCCCGCATTTCCTTGAAAATTGTCTTTTGCCCTGATAAGCAACCATCTGAAATCACGAGCTTATTCAGAATACATACCACGTTCAATGCGCAGTAGAATTCTTGAAATTTGTAATCTTGATTCAGAACCTTAAGGTTTGGAAAGGAGAGATACAGATCGATGTGCAAACTGCACTTCTAAAAAGAACAGGAAAACCCGATATTCTTGTGAAAGCTGTGAGCGATTTCTGTGCCTGGAGCACCGTACAATGATTTGTGAATATTGTTTCGAGAGAAATATTGTCAACAATCATTGAATTATGATGGAACACAGGCATTTTTCCAAAGGATCTGAGGTTTTTGTTACAAAATTATTCATATTTTCAGGATTCATTATAATGTATTCAGTTCATGAGCAAGATAATATTTGAGTTTGTATTTTTGATTGAAATGTTATTCCCAATGATATTTTTTCAATCAGTATTCACTCAAAATTGTTTCTCAGTCCGACGACATCACTCATGTTTCTTAAAATCACTTCACCACCGAAGGTTATTCAATTTCACATAGTTTGACAAGTAGATGATTCAGATAAATTGAAGAACCCTGGTCGGTTAGTAAAAGTTGAACTCAAAACTCTGATTGAAAGCTAATTTCAGTTTCAGGTTTGCCTCATTCTGTTTCGGAATAGAAAATTTCCAAGGATCACTTGCGAAAGAAAATAAAATTGTCACGAAATGAAATTCGTCACGAAATAAAATCAAATACCTATTTGAATAGCAAAAAAAAATATAAAAAAAAACTGGTTTTTGATGTCATTTTTTATAAAAATTTGATTTTTTGGTACACAATCGAAGCACATAAAAGCTGGGATAACTGATAGCCCACAATAAGAAAATATATGAAAAATTCATCAGTAATGATGAACAACTTAATATATTCATTTGAAGACATGCCCAAAAAGTAAATTTAAAAAAAATTATATGATATAATAATGAATACCAATATTTCTGAGGGACGTTTCCTTATTTATATGAATACTAGCTGACCCGGAAAACATTGTTTTGCTACATAAATGATTTCTATTAGAACAAATAATACTTACAATTAATATTTATCTCTCAATGATATCTTGTGTAGAGTATATTCATTGATCCATGTATAGAGTACACAAAATAAACTGGATGATTTGCCCACTCGAGATGTAAAAAATATAGTGTGCTCAAATCCAAGCCACAAATGAACATTATTTAGCCTTGGGACTTCCTAGTGTTGATATATTTTCATCTCGGAACTTGCCCTTTGAAATACTGATTTCAACAACGTTATTCAAAATTATTTCAATGAATAATCGCGTGCAGTTGCATAGCCGTGGTGGATTCAAATAACAGAGCGATACAACCTTCAGTTGTAAATTATGTGGTGGCATGCCAGTAAATTATTTGAGTTCATAAACTATTTTGAATAATTCCCAGCTTCATTTTCGAAGAGAATGGCTGCTGACACTGATTTTTATATATGACATACGTTAGGCCTTTCAAAATGGAGTCTATAGTTTTCATTTCAACGTTTGAAAATCTGATTTAATATCTGTTTTTGTTCCATAACCAATGTTTGTAGTAAACACTGAGAAGAAAAAAGTATCTTCAGTATAATTCAGTGTTCATTTGAAAGTATTTGTTTTGAAATAATTCTTTTCCTTCGTGTAATTCAATGTTTATAAGAAAGTTACTGTTTCAGGAAAACTTTCTTCCAGGTTGTGTCTGAAAGTTACTTCTTTGCATGATTTACACATCCATGTATAGAGTTACTTATTTTCAAATTGATTACTTTTTTCCTTTCTTTGGAAAATTCTCACATTTTTTTGTACCAAGATGGAGTAGTGAAATGTATAATTCTCTTGTTGAGAGTCATTTCAGATATGCTATTACGGTTTGGGGAAACGCATCCAGGATATATTTGCATCCTTTAGAAATAATCCAAAAAAGATCCAGTCGGGTAAATTTCAATTAGCCCCTCAGATTTTCTTCCAATAGCATATATAAAGATTCAATTTTTTTTTATATTGAAGAGCTATATTTTCTTTGTGTAAACGTCAGATTCCATTTCTGTAAATCAGAACCAGCTAGGTCTGAACAAGAATTTATTTATATTTTGAATCATGAACAGCTATCTGTTAAGGTATATTTCTCATTAAAATTGTTTATTTAGAGCAGTGGTTGCCAAACTATGGGTCGCGACCCACTAGTGGGTTGCGGGAGCAATTTGGATGGGTCACGGAAAATGATCAAAAATACTCAATACTTTTGAATTGATTTTCCCATTTTGGATAAAGGCTAGGAGAGAGTATTCAGTTATTTTAAACATAGCCTTAAAAGAACTGTTGGGGTTTCTAACCACACATTTGTTTGACAGGGCATTCTCCATTTGTATATTCAAAAAATAAATGAAAAAATTAGGCTTTGTTGTGGAAAGTGATCTGCGTTTGAAGCTTCCAACCCAGAAATAGAATTTCTTGTAAATCGTAAGCACCAGCTCCACAAGTCACATTAATTACATCAGTCTCATTTTTTATATATTTAGTTTTAAGATTCTGAAATGGAAATATGATTATTAACATAATTATACTTAATATTATTTAATATGTGGCCCACGGAAAATAGTTTGGGAAACGCTGGTCTAATATGATTATATCATGATTCTAAATCGATCAAAATACAAATGAAATTAGAATGAATAGCTGAAATATCAGTTATATTAAGGAATGAAAACACAATAAAATGAATAAAATTATCAAGATACAAACTGAAAATGACTACAGAGTAAAGAGAAATGAAAAAGAATAAAGATAAACAGAAACTTGAAAATAAATTAAAAGATTTTAAACCTGTTGATATCCACAATCATCTTTAGGTTATCACCCGAAAAATACTTCAATGCAAAATGTTCAGTCAACAGTTTACAAACCCGAACATTTCGTGACTTGGGTGAAATTTTCACAATAAAATCTAACACATAACTGAGTTTCTAAAAAATCGTTACCAATTTTCTACTGTTTCCTTCCTAACTTTCAATTTCATCCCAGCAAATAAATTCAATTGGATTGAAAGCATTCTCTTTCAGGAAGTAATCTCCAAGGTACATTTCAAGATTCGCTCTGGAAAATAAATCTGGGAATTAGCGTTTTAATTTATCCACTTTCAGACCCAAAGCTTGGATAAATGAGTAAGTAGCCAAAACAAATCTTTTTTTACTGAATTTCTATTTCTTCCATTTTCATGCAATTAGACTATTCTTTCATCCACTTGAAATGAACAATATATTGCAATATTCATTAGATTCGAATCATATGTACTTCTGTCACTGAATTTCCGTCTATTACGTATTTCATGTACAGTCTGCATTTTCACTGTGCTATTTATTCTACTTCAAAAATCCAAACAACAAAAAACTCTACTTTTTATTAAAGTTTGACTTTGTCAAGTAGAATTTGTAGTCACTATTGATAGTGTACTTTGATACATTATTTATTTTGTTTCGCTGAAATGGTTTACTCTTTGCAAGAAAGAATTGAAATTGTAGGTTTATACTACCAAAATAATAATTGTGCAAGAGCTGCTGCTAGAATATTTAAC
>WOGN01001594.1:0-18805 GCA_015342105.1 Leptinotarsa texana
AGTTAGTTCAAATGTTATCTACCCTCAATCATCAATTATTCAAATCAAATAAATGAAAAAACATCCTAGCAAATATCCCAAACAAATTTCCACATGAATTTCCACAGTTCAGCCTCGAGAGCAAGAACAATTCGGGATGGTTCAAAACAGTTTAGGATCATTTCGCAGTCGAAACCAGAACAGAGGATTCATTAGTCCGAAATTATCAACTACGCATGATCCTGACGTCCTAGAACCTGAATTTCGTTGAACCAGAACAAACCTATAATGACCAAATTCAACGCCAGAACCACAGTAAACAATGACTGCATGAAGATTATAATAGTGGTCTGCTAGATTAAAGTGTTCATCTATTTCGAAATTTCGTAAGAGATTAGTGCATCCGTCAGTTTAAAGATCATCAGTATCATTATTAGATTGATTGGTGCCTCAGCTATACTTGTTTTCTTACAATAGTCAGTTATTTTGGCGCATGTTTGCGAATACAGTTAATCACCGCCCGTTAAAGTTCTATTTTCGGATGATTTAACAATAAGCTTCGCACGGACTGGTTTTCAGTCATAATAAGAAACTCTAGTGAAAGTTCCAGAAAATCACATACTTTTTGGCTACCTCTTGAATATTTGCTACAAAGTAAACAACTGAGGATTTTTCCAGTAAAAGGTTTACAAACACAAGATGAGATAGACTGTACGGAATTATTCAGTCCAGAACGGTCAGAAGTATTGATTCTGCTATTTTCTTGCTCACGAAGAGTATTCAACAAAAACTTCAAGAATTTGGAGCAATCCTCTTGATGTCCTAACGAGTATCTAGTGGACTTTAAAGATTTCACGAAATCGGTTTGTGAGTAAGATGATACATTCTTTCGAAACTGCAACTGCATAAACAATTGTTTGAGTTTGGTGAATAAGTAGGAAACATTCGCGTTTTCTTTTATCGTTAAAATTTTGTTCTTGGAATTCTTCGTCACGAACAACACTTGTAAAATGCTATTCATGTAGTGAGTGTTTCCTAAATTATCTAATCTAATTTTCTTCTCAAGATTTCCAGGAAATCTGTCTATTGATTCGTAAGGAAGAACATGTTTCACAGATTCTGTATCAGAACCATTTCTCAAGCTGCAATAGATCCTTCCAAGTGATGAAGGGTTTCGTTGAAGGATCGATTCGGCTCTTGTCTCATAAAGCTCTTCCATTGAACTATTCAATCCAATATAGACGAATGTCAGAAAGGTACCTTGATGGCTCAGATAGTTATCATGTTTGGGAGCGCAAGTGTATACAGTTGTGTTGACTTCAGTGGTTTACTGAATAAATAATTTTTAAAAATAATTCACAATGAAATATGTCTGACAGAGACAATTCAAAAAAAGAATGTGAGAAAAAAAAATTCTTTCGAAACGAATACTTCTATATGAACACTGAATTATACAGAAGTTAGTTTTCTCTACTCAGTTTGTATTTCAAACATTCGTTGTGGAATAATAATTAGATATCTTTCACATGAGATCTACTTTTGATGAATGGTAACAAATTGTACTTACATAGAACTCTGTCATCCTTACTGGTAAACACCGATGTTTCGCCTTAAGACACTTGCCCATAGGCTCTTCAGTACCAAATTGGATAACATTATAGAAAATACACACACTTCATTCATGAATTATGATTTTTTAATGTCACGAAATAAGCTTGGAAGATTCCCTCATCCTCCTTCTTTTGTATCAAGTTGGAGTGGTATAAAGCCAAAAACTTCCTTTTCCAAAAATTAATCTCTCCTAAAAAATATAACCCCTTCAATTCAAATTCACATATTTGTTTATGACCTCATAGAATCCTAAAAGATATTGAATTCGATGAGTATTTTTTTGAATCTATTGCATTCAAAATAGAATTTTGATGTTGTTAGCGTCCAGGTGTATTTCTCCGAAGGATGAAGAAAAAGTTGATGGTTAGTCAATATCCGAAGTATCTAAATCATCCTGGATATGTTTACAACTTGTGCTTCATTGTAAATGATCGGGTATTTGGGATGACCTGATTGGGACTATATTTCAACCCCATAACTCAATAAAAGTTTTCTTCTTTTCAATGGGTTAATGAATTGATGCCAAACTCAAAGAAAATCGATTGATTTGAGCTAGTACGGAACGCTACCATTGCTAGTCGAAATTCTTCTTTATGGAGCTTTTCAAGTCAGTTCAAGCGACTTTTACACGCCGACCCATATACAATGCTTCATTTTTTTGATTTTGGCAGTATCAGAGATTCATACTTTGCAAGAATAACTTTTCGATCGGCACCCCAATTTATATTAGAGATACATCTAATGCGATGAGGGCTCTTTTACAAATGTTGGTCAGGTATTTTTTGTGTGTTTTTCAGTATAGTTACACTTTTTAAGGAAATTGGTGATCATTTCAATAATTTTTTTTCAATACCCATTTATGTAATGTTTTCAGCATGTTATATCTCCAAGTGAGGTCATAAGCTTTCTCAATATTAAAAAAAAACTGCTACTAGGTGATGAAGGCGGAAATCTCGTTCTCATTGCAGTATCCGCAGGGAAAAGTTGCTCAGGCAGTTTGCTAGCGATATTGGGCGGTAACTAGTCGGGTCTGTGAAGTGTTTTTCGGATCGATGTTAAGGAATTCTTAGATATGTTGGCCAGGATTCAGGATAAATACCTTCTGACCACAATAAACCGTTGTGGGTTGCGGTAGAGGGTCGAATAGACCCACTCACTTTAGACCTTCAGACCTTCTGACCAGATTTTATTGAAAAAATGTAAAATTTGTTGTTTCACTTGTAAGGATAGATTTTTTATCATGTCATAATGATCAAGTCAAGTTTTTTTTTCAATGTTTCTTGTAGTTCATGTAGTGTAAAATCTTCATCAAAGACACTCTTTGTATCTTTTAAAAAATCAAACTCTTCTTCTGATTAATTTTTTGATATTGATATTCCAAAGGGTAATTCTCTGAACTACTCGTTTCCTCAAAGTGGTGAGCTAACTCATTAGCAATAATAATTTCATCTCGACGTTGATAATAAATACAGGTGATTGAGTTGACACTTTTTAACACGCTATATTCCTGATTTTTTGCCATATCTCTGTCAGAGGTGTTTCACCATTTAATGTACATACATAGTTTTCCAATTTTATTTCAGATTTTAATATAATGTAACGAGCTGTTGCTCTAAGACGTTTGAATTTTATTGAATTCACAATGTTTGGATTTCTTTTGAATTGCAATAAAGCTAGGATTTTATTTCTTTCGCCATTGTGGTTCTCATTATTCCAACACGGTACTCTTGGCTTTCTGAGCATACTACTTCATTTTGGAATGCTATGGTGAGCTTCATAGATTGTTCCAGCTGATTTATTCACTGTATGTCTTACTTGAAATTGTTCTAAATGTTTCAAAATCTTTTCCCAATCAGCTTTCTTCATCTGTCACCTTCCTGGAGGTTGGTATATTCCTAGTACTACATTTTATTTAAAAAAATCTGTTTAAAATCTGTTTTTCCGTCAATCAGCTGTCGCCCTCATACGAACTATAACTCTCAGAGCTAAGGACTAACGAGGTCTTACCTTTCAACGTGTGATCCCTAACACGGTTGCAGAATCATCCCAGCTTCAACCAGATAAATTCTCTCGAGAAGAATATCTGGTCCAGGCAGGAATCGAATCCACGGTCTTCCGATCGTGAGTCGGGCGCACTACCTCCGCGGTCAATTCCACAACTTTGCTTGAAGAATAAATTTCAATCAACTGATTATTCAGTTTACTAATTATGGTGGAATTTATATTGAAACATTCATTGTTGACATTCATTATTCAATATATTCAGTAATATATTGAAATGAATAACAAAGATTTTTGAGTTAACTGTGACAGCTCACACTTTTTTGTTTGAGAAGATTCGGTAGAAACATCAAAATAACGAATTCCCTCCATTTATTTCATTGATTTCATAAAAAAATACTATGAATATGCACTAAAAAATAATTTTCGAAATTTTGTAAAAATTACACATTGCCTAATATATTATTTATTTTTTGTATTTTGGGGGATTAAAGACCCATAAATGTCAAGAATGATTCACGTACCTCTTCAGATAACTATCAAATAATATTTTTGAAATGATTAATTATAGTTAAGAGTAGTAAGTCTACTTAGGATTAAAAATAAATAACAAATAATTCAACAAGAAATTGAGAAACTGAAAATGGAAAATACCCCTCTAAAAATTCATCAAAAAAAATCAAAGATTGGCACTTGAAACCAAATGTTCGATGCAGTCTGTCTACAACTCTCGAATGTGTCAGAAAAATTCGGAGAAAGATTAATTTAGCATCCTGAATAGTTAACGTTGTGGCGAAAAACGAAAAACAAGGAAATGAATATGACAAAACACGCAAACTATTCAGGAAAAAGGATGGTGTCAACAAATTCATGGTTCGTTCATAGTCACAATTGAATCACTGAATCAGATTAGATCGGTAAACATACCTTCTGCGGCTTATTTTAGTGATAAATTACCCCCTAACGACCCCGGCTTGACTGTGGGAACTTATAAATTTCTTGCCAACAATAACTGCAGAGCTTTATACGCCTTACGATATGATATCAGTGGTTTTGCGTGACTTAAATGCTTCATATTGTTTTGATGGTCCCGCTGGCATGAAAAATTGGTAATATACTTCTGAAGAATTAAGCACACAATGTCGTAACAATAAATTTTCTGGTCACAAAGCGAAATATTTTCTGGTCGGGTAAAAATACAATACGTAAGCTTTTATATGACATATTCCCCATAAAGATTCTCATATATTCCCGGTCATGAGCGCAAAATGAAAATAATAAAGTGGGTAATTTATTGACATTACCAATACCTTGCTTACGTCTGTGAGTTCTTAGAGGAAATAATAAATAAAGGGAAGTTCAAGATATACCGGTGTAATTAGGTTTCGTTTATTTCCTGGAATTGCCCTTCATGTCTGGTCTTAGCACTTGAGAAGATACAGAATATTTCGTTTCATTTTATGGATGAATGAGGTTGATGAAATTCACTTCCACTATAGTCTGTCGTGTACGTTTGAGCGGGCGTTTGGTTAAAATACCTAGTGAGAATACAGAACTCTGTTATTTTTACTGAAATTAATTCTTTGAAAAACAGTACACTGTATAGTATTACGAAAAATATTCTTGAAGTGAAAACAACATTGTCATCATTCCTTATAAGTTTACATAGTTCAATAATACATCAATTAGGCGACAAAAGGTCTTAATGGTTGAAAATATTGATTTGAAATTGTAACAGAAATGTTTTGATTGGCTTTCGAGTTTTGCCGTGGTCTTCTTTGGTTATAATCTCTAAACGTTTGAACTGAATCTGGGGCAGTCATCTTCAGTGGTCGAATTACTCTTTTTGTACTTCGACCACGCCACTGAAGACGACTGACGCAGTTGCGGTTGAAACGTTTGGCGAATATAACCGAAGAAAACCACGACAAAACCCGGAAGTCAATCAAAACATAGACGTCAGCCGTGAAAACCTACATTCCAATATATATGTAAAAAAATTATTCAAATGTAAAAATAATGACATCACTTTTTATCCATGCTTTGGGAAGCAAGAAAACACGAGATTTATCACCTGAGTAAACAAGGTGATTTTTCTTGAAATGCGTTGATAAAATTATGAAAATTTGGCAGTGTGGGAATGACATTGAGTACAATTCAGTTGAATGGTACAATAGTCCAAAAAAACCCAAATTATAATCGAATACTGCTCAAACTCTGTTATTTTAAATAGAGCATCCTACATTTCATTACAGATTTCCATACACCACCCTAATTATTCCAGGAAAATGCTCAAACTTTTTTATTTTGAATAGTATGTCCTACATTTCATTACAGAAATGCATAATTTATATATTGAAGATTTCAGTTGTGCCTCGTACTGTGATTTGACAAAGTATATAACGATTTTCTGTATTTCAGTCTTCATCAGCAAAATAGCCCACTTTGAATATTAACTTCAAATTTCCATGACGATCTTCACTGGACGAAGTAAATCGAGCTATAAATCATTACTATATTCTAAGGTAGAAATTTATAATACATAATTGAAGAATCTCCTAGTTGTGAAAATGGATATTATGAACCTTTCTTGGTGAATCGTATAATTTTTTTCTAACTGATGAATTTTCGATTGTACTTCAATTGTCCTTCTCATCTAGGCATTTTCAGAATGAATTAAATGTCACTGATTTTCAATAGAAATCGAATTCAGTAGGTATGGATTCTAGGTAAACATTGAGAACAAAAAGTATATGAATTCAAAATAAAAATTTACTTTTCATGAATGTTGTTTTGAAAACTACTCTTGTCTCATTTTTCAAATCTGTGAATGAATTGTTATCAGAAATTAACGAAAAATACTATAAAAATATTTAACTTCATGACATTCTTTCCACAAAAACTGAAAGGAAGATAAAAGTAACACACCAGTCTGTTTTTGTGCATTGTTTTCTTTTCACTGCATGTATGAATCAATGAATAAAATCACGAATTAATAATTACTATTATCGATATGAAAGTTTATGCAAATAATATTTTGTCACTTATTTCGTGACTCCCAACTATCAAAAATCTATATTGAAAATTTTTCTCTAGAATCAGTAAAAAAATCAAACCAACCAAGCTGAAAATTGAACAAACGCAGTAACAAGTTTAAATCTTGAATTACACGTTTTATTTGGATTATAGCTAAATGAGAGGAAATAGTAAACTCAACAGGAAATTATGCAGTGGTATCCAAAAAGGTTTTAGATTATTTGAGAAATCGTGAAGAAAAGAAGCTTATCATGTGGAGTTACAACAAACAGTCCCAGAAATTCAAATCAATACCAATTCATATGAAAAGTAGAACTGGAATCTCTGGCATAGAATAAATCCTTAACACCAGAATTGCAACACCTTCTTCGACGCCCCTTTCAGCTATCAAGTTCGTGATCTGCCACGAATATCTTTGGAAATTGGTTGGTAAACGTCAAACAACTGGGAGTGTAGCTAGAGCAGATGGAAAAAATTTATCTCGGATGATAATAAATAACTCCATGCAATCCATAATATTCACGAATGATATCTAGGAAAACTTCGTCAAGTAATAGAAAGATAGAAGAATGCAGTCTAATGATGTCCGAATGTTTGCAAATGAAAACAGTATGAAAAGTATTCGTTTCAATGACGAATGCACGTTTTTCTCTCAAATGAAGATGTCACCTGCCAAAATTTGGGTTATTGGTCAAACATTAACCCACATTTATTTCGAGACGATAGCACTCAAACTCCTGAGAAGATAAATGTCTGAACGGGAACATTTGGAAACATATTTTTGGTCCCATATATTCAGAGGAGTACCTGACTGATGATTCATATTTGGAAATTTTTCTAAATCTCATTCACCCAAAGGTTCGAAGTATTGTAGTCAATAGTCATAATGATTCTTTTCAAGGACGAAACACAAGCACTACAGCGAAAGCAGTGATTCACGTTAGATTTGAATCGCTGGAAATTAAATTTATTTGGAAAAATGTTCCCAGGAAGTTTATTTCACGTAAACGCAGTTCTCCAAATGGAAGAGTTTTCGAACAGTGGAGTTTTAGTTGTACTGAGTTGAACTTCAAAACCATGAAGTCACAGTCCGTCACGTAATTCTGATAAGTACCGCTCTTGGTGCCATAAAATGTGCCAAGTCACTTGAACACCTCCCGTGAAAGTATTTATAAAAGTGATAAATCTCCACCTTTTCTCAATGTTCCAGACAACCAAGGTTGCGAGTGATGATTGCGTCTCCAATCAGGCGGTTGGCTCTTCTCTGGATGGAAGCAGGTTCAAGGCATGCTCAAGGGCGGGGAACACCACCGTTGATAGTGAATGTATTCGAGAGATATTCACATCGATGGCCATTTTGCAGGAAACGTTCTTTAAGGAAGGTGACGAGCAATACACAAAAACGATTCGACAAGCCATAGCTTTAGAAGTATCAAGCGCAACAGCTCTTGACTCTTCATGTTTCTCGATTGCTTCATTTCAAATATGGGTGACAAATGACTTCTATCGATGTTTTAGTTTGGGACTATATCAAATCGAAAGTTTTTGTAACGCAATCTGGGACAATACGGAAACTGAGAGACGAATTTATCGAATATTGTGCTAGCATTACCAAATGATCATTCTAAAATGTTATAAATGAGAAGATAGACTGTTTCACTATCAAGTGGTTTGAAGAGAATATCTACTTGAATGTTTTTTAGCAAAACAAGCATTCTGCAAAACGCTAGAAGTATACTACTTCTCTCGATGCGCGTTTCACCAATAAAATTTTCATCTGTATTTCATAACGAGGTTAAAACAAAGTGCTATAGTTCCGTGCCTTTGAAATCAACAAATATTCATTTCTCTTTGCAATGGTGACAACTGAATTCTATCCCTCATACATTAAAAAAAAAGTTGAAAGTGTCCTAGTAGCGGCAAGTGATGCCACACTATCGGTTTTTTAATATCTTCAAGAGTCCTCAAGATGATTCCTTTTCACAAAAATTTTTTTCCGTTGTTAAATGTCTTCAGTATCGCAATTATACCCAAAACTATGATTTCTTATGATTTTCAAATTGTTTTTCTGTTTTTCTATTTGCTTTTCATCTGCTTGCCTATTTGTCATTTTCTGTGCGATTAGGCGAATCCTTGCTGTCAGAAAATCTGATGAAACCTTGAAACTGGAGTCTACACAATATTGAGGAAATTAAAGTCGATTCCCCAGAAATTCAAGAATGAATTTCACCCAATGACCTCCAGAGTTTATAGAATTATATAATGGTAAAGATAAAGAAATTTAATGGAATTTTTTTATCATAATGCCACAAAAAACACTTTTTTGTACAACTGTAATTAAAAGTAACATTTTCAATGGTTATCAACAGTATTGAAAGATAATGTTTACAAAGTAGCGTGTTGAAAATATGTTTGACACTAGTGTTAAAATTATTTTCAACACGATTTTTTTCGACCAGATTGCAATAAATAGAACATAATTATTCAATTTACAAGGAAGTTTTATTATGAACAATAGATATAGATATAATTAAATTCTGTTACGAATGTATTATACATTAATTAAGTTATTATTATTATTTATGAACATTAACATGAAAAGTAAAATTGGAACAAATGCTGATATTAATACCTTGCGATGTTGAAGAGCCTTGTAATATATTTGAAAAATGTTCTATTCATTAGTAACTTGTCGTATTTAATCAATAAAAAAAATTGTTAAGAAATATAAAATACCTATTTTAACGCTGAGGAGGCCAAAATCTGCCTTAGATGAAAACGGAAGAACGAACGAAATTGACGTTGAAGTGAGTTGGGAATATATTTTTTCTGGTAATTATGATATTTATCGTTTGTTTGGAGATTCTTGGAACGAATATCAAACTGAGAATCACAAATTTTGAACTAGAAATATGAAAGAATAGTGAAGACAACCCAAGAAAAATTACTTAACATGACTTCAAGACTATTCATACAACTGCCACTTCGTGAATTTTCAGTGAGATAATCTCAGTTTTTCCATTTTCTTCTCTTCCATATAGTGATTTATGGTAAGTTTGGTAGAAATTGCTTTGTGCTGAGATAAATGGCAGATTCGGATTAAACCTAGTTCCATACGAGAATGTTGAACAACTCGCCTTTTGTTTTTATGTCGATTTTACGACCTGTGTCAGTGGACTAGGGATCCACATCTGTCACCAGATACGAGGTTGACTTATTTATCGGTCACAATGTGTTAATACTCGTTTTTGTTTGGAATATTCAGTAAAATGTGCATGATAAATTGTTGCTTTCAGCTATTCATGAAAAATGAACAGTTCAGCAACAAGTTCCGGCCGATGATATATTCTAAAATTCCGATTGATGGAATCCGATTGATGCATTACTTTATGAGGATTTTCTGAGATGATTTTTTGTATTTTCAAAAATCCATAATTGGAATTATTGAAACAGTTATGATTCATAGAGAAATACCAGTAATCTAACAGTTGAATCAATAATCCTCCAACAAAACTTATCGTTCAATACTCTATTCCAGTTCTTTATAGTGAAAAAATCTCATAAAAACATAGGCTTTCACGGCCAGAGTTACAAAAGAATAAAATCTGGAATGGTAGACTGTGGTTTCAACATCGACTGAATCAAAATATTCTACATTTTCCTTAAACATCGAAATGTTAGATATGATTATCATTATTATAACTGACATTAACTATTAGTGAAATCAGCTTGGAGCTCACTATGTAGTGACAACATTTATGACTATAGGATCCGAGAAATATTTGGGTTCTGACTATGATTATAACACTCTTGTTTGAAGTATTATGTTGTGTGTTGAAATATTTCTACCCATTTGTGAGTAATTTAGTGTCAAAACAATCGGTATCACTAATCATATTCCGTCAGAATGAACTAATGTAATAATAATATACTCTTCTGTTCCATTTTTGATGCAACCTCAATCATGCAATATACAAAAAATCAAGAAAACGATTTTTTTTCCTGCGAATTTATTGCTGATGTTCTAGGGATGAATATTTCTTGAGATGAACATAGCATACAGGCTGTTTTATTCTAAACCGTAACATATTAAATGGGTATAAAATGTGAAACAGTTGAAAACAGTACAATAATCAAAGAGAACCAAAATAACTACCATTATCAGTGACATTAATTTTTAATCAGAGTTGTGTTGTTTTTAAGGACAAATAATAAGCACTACAAAAATATCCTTAAGGTGCTCTAAGATCGGTTCCTGTGCGAAAGTAGGGATCCACGTTCTCAGGAAGTTCATTTCACATTCTCCAAATGAAAGAGCTCTTGAACAGTGGAGTTCATGGTGTACTGAGTTGAACTTCAAAACGATTAGCATTCATAGTTCGTCGCGTATTTCTGATATGTACCGCCCTTGGTGGAATGAAATGGGCCCTGTCACTCAAAACTTTTTCGTGAAAGTTTCTATAAAAAAGTGACAAAAGTAATATAGCTATAGGATACTCATTCCATCCTGCGTTGGTGACGTCACACGGTTCGCTCTTTCACTCACTAAAGTGTCTCTCCGAAATACTCACCAGCATCGCACGACCTTGAAGTGCGCTAGGACCAAGCTTGTTCATCTACTGACAAATCTCAAACTCTTCTTCGATGTTTCATATCATCAAGGTTGCAAGTGACGTTCTTGTCTCCAATCAGGCAAATAACTCCTTCCTGGATAGAATCTAGCAGCTTCAGAATATACTTAGGGGCGGCGCTCCATCTATGGAAACAATACTCCAAAAAATCTCTGATCTGAGCTGAGAAAAGTTATTGGAGTGTGTACAGTTTTCTGGTTTGAAACAGTGTTCAAGTCTCTTGAGTAACCTGGTTACTTTCACCCCAATTTGAAAACACCTCTAGGTCCTCATTTAGATATGCAACTTCCTGCTGCCGGTGGAAGTATGCATCCGCAGTCTATATCCTGAAAATCAAATGAAATAAGGAGACAAGTGTTGTCTTCAGCAAAGTAAAGTTCTTCAGTATATTATTTTGATTTCTTCAAAACGTATTCAACTTCTGGCATAACTCAGACATTACCCAATTATTTTGAAAATTGTTGTCTTTCAGTAATCCTTCTTTCAAGATCAATTTTTCCTGTGACAATGTTTATATGGAATATTTTTATATATCTCAATTTCAAAAGTAACAAAAATTCTAGTTCGTGGTCCAAAATACGATTTTTGTGTAACTGGGTACAATTAAGTAGCGTCCAACTTCATTTACCATTTTCAAATGCGGAGGCTTTCCTTGCCAGAAAAAATTAATGGGTCGTTGATATCTGTTAAGAACTGTCAAACGTTTATGCACTCAATGAAGATTTATTCAGATAACGGAAGGACTGATATGCTATTTACTTAGGCAAAATCGAATAGAAATCCTCTTTTGGTAAGAAATATGTATGGTGAGCTATACCAGAATCGTCACGTTTTCGTTACGTGATGCATTTGGCAGGAATCGAACTATATATGTTGTTACTGGAAGTGTGAGTAACCAAGTGAATGTTTCGGGTGAGCAAATATTACTTTATGAAGATTAACAAAGTAAGTTTTTAGAATTGGTCTGTTACAAAACCATTTCTAATAAAGATCGTTCTTTACGAAATATTTCTGACGAACTAGAAATTTCTGTAAAATCATCCAACAGAAATATTTTGAGAAAAAACAAATACAAATACTACGTGATACGCAGAGTTGATCGCCTCAATGAAAGGGATCACGTAAGGCGAGTACGATTTGCGAAATAGTTAGAATGTAGAAATAGGAAAGTTGTAATTATTATGATAAGAATAATGTGGACAAAAAAATCAAATTACGGATATATCCATCATAGATGGAAAAATACAAATGAACAATAACAGAAAAACAATTTCCAGAAAATGTTCGGAATGAATTTTGGTTGAGAATTTTGGAAACAAACATACTATGTTTTTTTTCACGATGAGCATTTGAATGACAAAATATATCAATATATTCCATCCAATGAGTTTGCATTTGTTGAAATAATTCGGATGCAATTTCCTCAAGAATATGGATTGAAAACAAGGAACCAATTTTCTGGCCTGCTCCATCCACAGACCTCACTTACAAAGTAAACATTTTTTCGAAAGCTCGTACAGATATCGCCATTTCGAAAATGAAAGATGCATGTAATAGCATCACATCCATCATGCCAGATAAATTGTCTAGGCAGACAACTCATTTGCATCTGGCCAAGAGTCCGTCAATTCAAACATTTAATATAGTTTCGGAATCAATTTTGTGTATTGATGTCATTTTTCCCAAAAAATTCATCATTCAATGAATTGTTTCACTGTTTGATTGTTGCCACTGGTGGTACTATTTATTTTGAAGCAAACGCTTTGAAAATATAAAGTGATGTATCGCTTCATCAATATTTGTAATGAAAGGGACAAGTACATAATTGCAAAAGAGGGGATGCTAGTATTGTGGCCACGAATCGTTGAATCAGATATTCATTGTTACATCGTTATAGTATATGTCAAATTCAATAAAACTTTTTTCACATTTTGGATTTTCTGAATTAACAATTCTATTCGTGAGAAACAAGAACAGCATTTTCAGATTTTCCTGTATAATTCAGAAAGGATGAAACTTACTGTTAACTTCCTCATGATAGTAACCTTTCTTCTCAATTGATCGTCTTCATATCTGTAACAGTTGAGAATATAGCAATATTTTCACATGACAAGAGAAACGTCCTATCTCATTCAGTGGACTCGTGCTATATAAAATAACTTAAAAATTTCATTAGTTCGGACTTTCATTGTCTGATATTATTTAAAATGATTTGAAACACGGGAGGAAACTAATAGAAAGAAGAATTCAAAAAAATAGCTGAAAATATTAGGCAAAAAAACCTGAAATGAAATAACAGTGAGATAAAATACAAGCAGAAATAAAAAAATTTAACAAAAAATAAAAAAAAATAAAAATTGAGAGATTCCAAGGCAAGTATCCCCACGACTTTTTGGTTGTTAGTATCTCAATCATCTTGGGGTGATGACTGGGCTAATTCCTCAATTCCTCCTGCAAATGACTATTTATGGGTTATTCAATTATATTAACTCATCTCTGTTCTTTTTTTCCGCTTCACCGGCTTAGCGGGAGATGACCGCTATGGGTTTCCATATGTTGCGTATCTCTTACATTTTTTGCATTTCTTGGTGGCGTGGTTTTCGTGGGTTGTCATATAGTGTTTCCGGATCTGAAACAGGTTCTGATGTTGTACTTGGACCCAATATTTCTTATCCTTTCCTATAATCCACTGATGTAAGGAAGTGCAAGCACTGGTTGTGACGGCTTCTTCCTTGGGAGGCGTCTGTTGTCTTAGCCAAATTATGTTCCACCATCGCTTTGGAGTAGTCTTTCCGTTGAAGATAATTTTTGATGATGTTCAGTTCCTTTTCGAAACCTTCCTTCGTATGACAGAGCTCGAAAGCATGGTCTAATAGAGTCTTGATGATTCCTCTTTTATCCGATTGATGGTGGTTGGATTCATGGTTCATACTGTCCCGTGTGGGTGAGTTTTCAGTATTCAGTTGTTTCTTACTTAGTGACGGTTCTCTTCACCAATACTCGTACGTCTAAGAATGGCAATTCTTTGTGGACTTCATTCTCCATTGTGAAAGTGATGGGAAGGTCTTACGCTGTTAATGTGTTACGTCTAGTTTGGTATTCCATATTATGAAGGTGTAGTCAACGTATCTCAACCGGAAACGAAGTTGTTTATTGTGGGCTTTTTCATTTTCAATGCCCAGCGTTATTGTAAAAATATTTAGTGGAAATCTCACACTAGTGTTTCCTGTATATGTTATGGATTTTCATCAAGTATCGGCCGATTTCATCATATAATTCCCTGATATGTTTGAAATTAGGATGATAGCTCTCTAATTGACACAAAAAATATTTAATATGTTGTAATCATATGATTCAATTAATGCAATTTACATTGAAAAAACAGTATTTCACTTTGAAATATAATATTGTGTTTGTGCATTCTGCACAATTTAAAAATTTTTGAAGGGCAATTGAACCTCGCAGCAAGCCACAACGATGACTTTCTGAAATTGCGACTCTCTTAGGAATGGTAAAACTATTTTGATCCTACCCACTTTTCATTTATTGCAACATGGTTGCAAGAATAGTTGATACATTTGAACAGAATATTATCCAAATCACATGTGAAAGGAAACACCTTCGATAATGGCTAATTTATCCAACAATGCATCTCAGTAAAATTCGCCCTTTCATCTTCTAGAATTCAACAGACTGAATTCATTAAAACTGCTTCACTTATTTTGATTCAAATGAAGTAATGCAAGAGGCTACACGGGCGTAACATTACAAAGAAGAGTCGTTACCATCGTGTCAGTTCAGATCATTCCGTATTCAAGAAAGTAGAGACTTTCAGGCAGGTCGTGTCAATTAATTAACAAGTGAAAAGACTGATTGTCAGTTCGTCAATTACATCAGAAAGCTCGAGCCGGTTGAGACATTTTCATAAAATCACTATTTGTGTATTGTGAAATTCTTTGAGGTCGACATGCTGTTCGCACTTTTTCATTCAAAATTTGAATGAGCGTTAGTATTATGGATCCGCAACAAGCACTGTCTACAAACATCAGAACTGCAACGCTCTTATCGACGCACATTTCACCAAACAATTTGGCGTCGTCAGGAGATTTATTTATAACACGTCACATCAAAACCTTCACTTCCAGACACACATTAATGATTTCCAGTAGGAATATGCGGAGAATTTTTCTCGTGATCTTTTCAAGTTTTGTAGGTTACCGTCACTTTCAATTAAAATCAAAAGTTGGACGTGAAAGTGGTTTTGGACATTTTTTGCTTAATTCAACAAATGTTTAGTAACTCTGAAGAGAGGTTGTTTGAAAATGAGTATAGAGTTGATTTCTGAAATTGATTGCTCCCTTCCTTCCTTTGGAAGATTCCCACATTTCGTTGTATGAAGATGGAGCAGTAGAGAGACATAAACTCAATTCATTTCGTAACATAAACTCGAGATTTTATGAATGAATTGTGTGTTTTTTCTCATAATGTTATCCAAATTGTTACCGGAGAGTTCCAAGGCAAGTATTTACGGAAAACATCGTATGAGTACCAGTGAGGATGTAAGTGAAATTTTACTTCTTTCATATATTTTATTGTGTAGGAATCATGTGAATGATATCTCACTCGATTCCATTAAGAATGTTTGAGAAACAAACGGAATATAGAAAAATGTTTTACGTATAACTGGGCGTTCATATAAAAGTATTTGTTTGGAAAGTAGTTTTTTTTCGTGTAATTCACTATTTACATGAAAATAGTTATTTCGAGAGGGTTTTTACAGTTCGAGTCTGAAAGTTACTTCTTTGCATGATATACACATCATTGTATAGAGTCAATTCTTGAAACTGATTGCTTTCTTTCTTTCTTTAAAAAATTCCCACATTTCCCACATTCCTAAAAAGGAAAATTAGGATACATCAAAAAAACTGCGAGAACTGTGACAAGCATTATATCGTTCAGCTATTGAAACTCGTTTCAGAAAATGCAGAGCACATATCCGATTTTGGAGACTATAGTGCCATTCAAAACGCCTTGGAGAATGGCCAAAGGATAAATGAAACTGTCTGAATTTGTTGAGATCTGTTCATGACACTACGAGTAAGGTTTCAGGTGCTTTCAAAAGTCTGAAAATAGCAAAGGTATTATGAATTCTATGAATAGTGACAAATGTCCCATTCTCAACAGCCCATTGTTTACCTCCATATGAATTAGCGGAAACTTTAATGAGAAAATCTACCAGCAAATTTCTATTCGAAATCTTTGTTATGTGCCTAGAAGTGGAGGTGGGAGATGAAGTCGTATTGAAAATGGAATGAGCTGTAAGGAATGTGACATAAAACATATCGGTCAGACTGAACAAGCAACACATATCTGATGTCGATGACTAAAAAAGTCTAGTATAGCTCAACACTCCTCAGAGTATGGACACGGAATACATGAAAGCTTTCTATTATCCAGAAAGGAATTTCAGACCATAGTAGCAGAGCATATATTGTCTCAACCATGGTGAATCGCATGAGATTTTTGCCAGTTGACTTGAAATATCACAACCGAATAAATGACTGGTTTCGTTGAGGAGCTGATTAATTTGGTTGAGTTTGAGTATTGTGAAGCCACTTTGAATTTCATCACTGTGGATGATTGAATAGACCTACTCTCTTGGGACCCACCTATATTTTTGATATTCACTCATAATTTGGTATAGTTTACTACGATATATTTTTATTGCTACTTTCTCATCGAAATTGAAGTAATGATGAGAGAAAATCCTTCGATACAGGGAATAAAAAAACAAAGAGTAGATGTAAAGCAATTTAGGTGACAGAGACGATGATGAAAGTTGATAGTTGTCATTCCAAGACGACATTAAGAAATGAAGGCGTTTATCTGAAATAAAAGTAATTTTGGTCTCAACATGCAAACATATCATTCCCACTGAAGACGTACTCGTGTGGTTATGGCCAAGAATAAATGTGAATTCACTCCCAAAATGAACATTTCATGAGACATTCATAATCGAAGGCTACAGTCATTGAGGTAATATTCAAGCAAATTGAATTTTTGAAATGTTTCAAACTTCAATTTGTTTTTTGTGTTTTCACTATATGGGAGAAAAATTAAAAATAAAGTAAAGCAATAATATTATCGAAAACGGGCAATGGTATAGTTTGGAATTATTCAGACAGATATCAGTTTCTGAAATTTTTATCTTTTTTTTATTTTTTTGGCTACAACTTCTTGACAGTCTAGAGGGGTTTTGGCGAAAACATTTGTGATGAACAGCACGGATTTGTACTAAAAAATTCTACGTCAACAAATCTACTAACATTCATTAATCATGTCTTTAACCATCCAGATAACAATAAACAGCTACAGATTTTTAGAAGGCATTCGATGAAGTCAATCATGATGTGATACTGGAAAAGTTACCTAGAAATGGCGCTGATACCCAAGCACTCAAATAGCTGGCATCGTATTTGAATAACCGACACTTCAGAGTCAAATATGGAAGTAATTGAACATGAAAATTTCGCGCAAACTCTGGAGTCCCTCAAGGATCAAACCTAGGTCCGTTTTATTTTTCTTATATTTATTAATGATCTAACTCTAGATTCAAAGTACTCTGAGTGTCTCTTATTCGTAGATGACCTTAAATTTCATAGTCAGATCGAAAACTCACAAGAGAACATCAATAGTGTTTATCGATGGAGCGTGAAAAATGACTTTCCGTTCGATATATCCGAATGTTCTGTCCTGTCTTGTACCCGAAAACTAAATTAGACACAATACAATTATTCAATGAATGGTATTAAATTATCCAGGGTAGAGATCAAAGATTTAGGTATATATTATAACTCAACACTCTCCTACAAACCACATTTGGATTTCATAGCATCTCAGGCACTGAGAATTATGGGATTTGTAATGAGTGCATGTTTCAATGATATTAAAGCGATTGCTACACTTTATAATAGTTTGGTCAAACCTAAACTTGAATATGGGGCTGTAGTATGGCATCCTTTCTAAATTGTTGATAAAAATAGACTAGAAAAAATTCAGAACAGATTTCTGAGATATTAAATTTATAAAAATATAAAGTATAACCAGATTATAATACAATTAGAATAGTAGCACTACGAAATGAATTTAATATACCCAGTCTAGAAAATAGAAGACATGAAAGTATAGTGTCAATGTGTTATAAAATATATAAAAAAAAATAACTGTCCCCATCTCAAATCTTTACTGAAAGAAAGAATTTCCAGAAGAACAACAAGAACAATTCGTTGACGTATCATATGTATCAACAAATAACTGTTCCCCTATCATTACAATGATCAAAATAACAAACCTCTTGTTAATGGCAGATATCAAAAAAGTATATAGTGGTATAAAAACATAATTTTCAAGCTTAGAATAACTTTATGTTTTTTCTTCCATTCGGCTTTATGTAGTAATTACTCCTAGATACAATATATTAGAATTTTATTTCTGATTTAGACTGTATTGACATTTTTATAAGAATGATTATTTTCATGTAATGAGGT
>WOGN01001595.1:0-18802 GCA_015342105.1 Leptinotarsa texana
ATGTTGGAGAAGTGGAAACCCAAAAATTGCAGAAAAACTCCTGTAACAAATGATTTCATCGTCGTTCTGCTTCTCAGAGTAAAATGCAGGTGGTAGAAAATAATATAACAAACATTGAGGAAATATCAACAATCACACACAAGGAATAGTCTTATTATTGGAATTTCATAATGGTGAATAAGTTAACATGTGAATAGAAGGTGTGGTAAATGAAAATAAAATTGTAGCAAGGTTGCATAGCGGTATAAAACAAGAGTTTACAGATAAATGACATTCATGTTATATTCTAGTGTCAGTTCACGGATCCTGCAATGAAGCTTATGGTAATTATATTCATTGGTCATTTATTTTTATAGTCGTTGTCGTACTTGTACCACACATGATTGATAGTTGAGATTATATTTAGGGTTAGCATTTCTTGAGGGTGGGAGGGAAATTATGAAGTCTTTGAGTTATTCAAAGTGTTATGTAGATGAATGCTCCAGAACGCATAATTTTAATATGATTTTTGAAAAGCACCTGTTGAAATCATTTTGATTTTTCTGCTTCTATAAAAAAAGTTTTCTCTGAAAAGCTATTGTATAGCGAAACAAGTGTCGCGGTTTTTGTAAAACCCTATGTAGTTGAAATCATACAATAAAAGGTACTAATTAGTTATATATTCATTTGAAAAAAATGTAAACAAGCGGTAAATATCATAATTTAAAAAAATTGAAACTATCTCCAAAAGGTTCGAAATGTTTACCACTCAATCTCTAATAATAATGAATTGAGTTAACAAATTTATTTCTCAAATTATGAAATATTCCTGAGGTTATATCGATTCGAGCAACTCTTTCTCTACCCACGAATTCTGAAATGGGTTGCAATTATTTGAAAGTCATATTACTATGTCAAATTAGGTTTTATCGTTAAATCCAGCGTTACAAACTCAAAAAAAAACTATTTCATCAGTTCGGACTTCCATTGTCTGATATAATATAAATTGATTTGAAAACCCTGAAAAAAATAATTGGAAAATTGAAAATATTAATAAGATTAACCAAAGATAACAATTTTATTGAAGAAAAAACTGAAATTACAAAGAAATAGCATACAAGCAACAACCAAACAAATAAAAATTGAGATATTAATGAAAGCTGAAAAATAAAAATTAAAAATGATTATTACCAAAAAATGAAAAATAAAAAGATTTCAAAACAAGTTTTGTCACGACGTTTCGATTGTTAGTATCCACAATCGTCTTCGGGTGATAACTGGAACGAAGACGATTGTGGATACTAACAATCGAAACGTCGTGACATATCTTGGTTTGAAATCTTTTAATTTTTTATTTTTCTTTTTGCTGATAATAATTTTTAATTTTTATTTTTCAGGTTTTAATAATATTTCAATTTTTATTTGTTTGGTTGTTGCTTGTATGTTATTTCTTTGTAATTTCAGTTTCTTGTTTAATAAAATTGATATTTTCGGTTGATCTCATTAATTTTTTCAATTCTTCAATTGTTTTTTTCAGGGTTTTCAAATCAATTTATATTATATTAGACAATGGAAGTCCGAACTGATGAAATACACCACGAAACATTGTCAATCACCTTTTAACAAACGTCAAAAAAACTGTTATGCCACAGCTTGAAGGTTCTCATGAATTCACTCCTCCTCATTGATAAGATGCGTGATTTTGTTAACACTCTCCATGACCTGATTCAGATCGTGGGCCAGTCATACAGAATATCGCTAGGATCTTTGGTTGGTTGAAAGTACACCACTTCAGCGGGCCGATCCGTTTTGGCTTGGGCAGACTTGCTGACGACCTTTTGGGAAGGAGAGATCAACAAGTTCGGCGATTCGAATTATCCTGATTCGGCTATAATACTTGGCCATGACTCGGATGTTGGGTTCCGTAACTCTTGATTTTGAATTTGCCTATCTCTTTATTGCAGCCCTATCTTTAGACAAATCAGGTGTGGGTTTCAGCTGTTTTTATACACATCACATAAACCATTTTATCAGTTCTGGAGTAGTAAACAATTTCAAAAGTAACTTGTATATTTTCCAAAATTGTATCTACCAATACCGTATGAGTCAAGTCAACTTGTTTACTATCGTGAAGAACAAGGATGAGGTATAAAACAACTGCTTCCGCAGCACTTTCCTTTGTAACAGCCGTGATGTTGGTGGTGTTCAAAACAGCCCTGTAATGTTTGCTGGTGCAAAGTTGAATCCTTCGTTTTGATCGTCAGGCGATAATATTTAAGCTTCAGATCGGAGGCACCTTCATCTTCAAAGATTTTAGTATTGATCTTCTTTGATATGATTTGTGTACAAATATAGTCCTGCTTGACAAGACATAATCTCATTTGTTCTAGAATCAGCTCTACTTTTTTACGTTTCACCTTACATTTTCTGTATGATATTCGCAAATATCTGATTTTTTTGAAGCCAATAACTGGTCGACTGCATCATTAAGTTTTCCAGATCTGGCCAGTTTTTGACATTCGGGAATTTTTTTGTCGCAAGTAGCATTATAATCCACTTCCATTTCGACGATTTTACCAGAATCATTGACTATTGACTCCGTGTTGGTCATTTTATATTGTAAGTTGAACTAAGAAATATTGCAAGTTTTCAAATTTGAGAAACTCGATTGAATTATATACCACAAGTCATGTACATTTACACTGTAATTTAATCAATTACTCACCTCAACTGATCTTTTTGCCTGCATGAAATTCTATTAAACATCTCTCAATATTTTATTCATCATACTCAGAGTGTGAAATCCACTTCATGAACACGATATATTAAATATATACAGTGCGGGGGTAAATAGTCCCACCTCTTAGCTTTTTAACGGGACAAGATATTGTGTGCGAAAAAAAAATACGTTTACGATAGTGTGACATGACTCTTCGTCGAGAAGGCGCTAGCAACTTTATTTATTATTATTATTATTAAATCCCGTTAAAAACACCTAGAGGCGACAAAAAAGAGTCCTAATAGTTAGTAAACTATTTCTTGAGAGTATTATAAACATTGTGGTACAGTAACTTTGCTATTCGCAATCGGAGTTTTTCCTTAATTTGTAGCAAATACTGCGATTTAAAAAAGTTCAAATTAAGAAAAGCAATCAAAATATTTTCAAATCAGTTGTTTCTTCATAATACAAGGAATTTTAAGGATGTATACTTTCTCCACTATTTATATGTTCTTTCGTCACAAATCATTTCAATTAGCTTTCAAAGATAGAAACTTAGAAATATGCCAATGTAGCCAACTGAAGCTTTTCTAACTATTAATTTTGTTATCATTACACTTTTCAGCTCTGGCTTCTAGCCTTCTCTGGCTATATTATAACAGTCCAATGCTCGCTGAGTACGATAGTCGCCAATCCTGGGGGGATTGGTGGTATATATCGTGGTCCAAACTCTGAAACAGTTATCAAGGGACCAGATGGAAGTCTCGTAACATCTCAGGAAACAGGTATATGCTTTCGAATTAGAATTCAGACTCGTAGAATGCAGAAATATTGTGTTCCTAAAAACGTAAATTGACATAAGTTAACTTTCTTATTCTGATCGGTAGACTATCTGTACTGAATATTCAATTTCTAAATCAATAACTCACGGATGAATTGAAAGAGTCATTTTGAGCTTGCCATCTTCGTATTTGAGCGTACTATTGCGTGAATTGAGAACCAAAATATCAATAGATATGATTAAGACTGGGGACAATTTCAGGACAATCTGGTAGGTACTCAGATTTAATAAAATATTCTACAACAAGAAATCTTGTGATGCACTGTTTGAAACCTTTCGTGTGGTGATGATGTAGTATTTCAAACCATTGAATAGTCCAATCAGTTAGTAGTTAGTCATATTCATTAAGTTATTTTGCAGATTGTGGGAGAATATATACCCAAAAATATCTAGTAGGAAGAATTATAATATTTCATCCGATCTAAAAGTAACTGAACTTTTTGAGTCGTTTAGTATGAAATTCAGCAGATAAATTACTTTTTATGTATCTATCCGTTATCTATCTACATAACAGAACAAATTGTGTTCTTCAAAAAACAATTTTCCTTTACGAGACGGCTGTTCTTGTTCATCTTTCACTGCTGTGCATGCTGTTTTTAGCGAGTGCATTGGCTTGGGATGTGGGGTTGAGTAATCCGGGATGCCTGCTTCCACTAGCCCCGCTGGATACGGGAATGACAGAACCACTTGTGGTTCTGTTATTCCCCAACGATGGCTTAATCCTAAAGTGTGTGTGCTTAATCATAAGAAGAGAATAAATGACACTGAGCCTATCAGCTGTCTCTACTGAACCTTCAAGATACCGGGTGCCTTTTCGTCGTAGCATCGCCTTGTCACGGTAATGCGAGGCTCTGCCGTGATTGACCTTCTTTCCCTAGCTACTCAAGGGACTTTCATGAACAGAGTAAACTTAAAAATTCTTTCTGGCGCTGAGTCTGCAGAGAAGATGGATATCGAGCTTATGACTCCAACTGAACTCCTTGTAGATCAGAAGAGAGAGCTTTTCAACTCTCCAACTCCTGATCCAATAACTGAACCTAAAAAAAAGGTTTGATGGTGAAGCAAAAAAACAACTGAGTCATTTCCTCAAGAGCGGGGTACCTTATGAAACCGCCTTGCACCAAATTCTTGAGCGGCGTACGCAGAATCTGTCCCAGGTGGAGGAACAAACTCCCTATCAGCAAGCTAGCAAACATTTGCGCTCAAATGATGATTCAACCAAAACCAGAGGCGAAAACGCCCTGCACGGTTGACTCTAAGGCATCGTCAGGTGTAGCTGACGTGCAAAAACCCTCGCATGGGAAGGTTGTCGCGGGTATGAAGGTGGGAATCTTGCACCTTGACTATCCGACTACCTCATTAACGGTGAAACAGCAGAGCATATACTTTGTGCCTGCCCCGCTGGGGACCGAATCAGGTTTTTAGAGACCGGCAGAGCCGCACTCTTACCACTCACCATACCAACTAATCGGCTCCGTAAAGAAGCTGGGTTTATTTGGTCGAGTGTGAATAGGTGTGAGCCACAATGAACCCCTACGGGTTGCGTAGGAGGGTCGAATAGATCAACTGACTTTGGACCTAACCTACTGAAACACTCAGCGGTTGTTTATGGTTTTTATTTAACAGTCAGAGTCAAGAGTCGCTTAACTTTATTCAATAATCATTCACAGCTGAAGCAGTTCTTTAGACAAGGTACTCAAGAAATATTTTATATTTTTTCTTTTTTCGAACAAATTCCCAAATTTGTATTGCATAAAAAGGTTCGACTATGAATTTTTATTTTCATTTACTATACTACATTATTATATTACTACATTATAACTTTTTCATATACTTGTCTACCCTTTGTGAATTGTAACTACAAGACTGATTTGAAAACATACTGAATATCTATATTTTTCATTGTTACATATTTCGAAATTAAAACAATTCCTTATTTCACTGATCATAATAGTTTACAACAGGCGGCTCGATTCAAACCAACTCCAAACTGGAACCCATCATAGTAGCTGAATCAGAAATCGCTGCTCCAATCGCACCAGAAATAGTGCCTGATGTCAGTCCTGTTCCATTAGCTCCAGTATTAACACCAGACGTTCATGTAGCCACTCTCATTCCGCCTCTGGAACCAGTCATTTCTGCCACAGTAGCTCCAATAACAGCTTCGGTATCTCCAGTTATAACATCAGTCAATCCAGCAGTTGAACCTCATGTGGTGGAGATCGTAGAGCAGGATCCTCATATCATTGAAACTGAAATAGTTGATGCTCCAGATGTTGAACCTGAGCTGTTTTCCGATCTGGTAGGACCGTCAGGAAGTATTTCTACTAGAGGATCTAGTTCTGTCGTTTCTGGTCCAGCTTCAACGACAATATCAAGTGAGTAACTTCAAATTATCTTGCGAATATGTATAAGTACCTGCAGAGGTTTCATTGGTGGGGTGTGACATCCAAGTTGATTTTTTTCGAAATTAAGAAAAATCTGAACCTGAGAAAGTCA
Organism: Leptinotarsa texana; assembly: GCA_015342105.1. Classification (NCBI taxonomy): domain Eukaryota; kingdom Metazoa; phylum Arthropoda; class Insecta; order Coleoptera; family Chrysomelidae; genus Leptinotarsa; species Leptinotarsa texana. The sequence goes on from WOGN01001595.1 coordinate 6,039, forward strand.
TCACTGATTGAATGTTGAAAAGAAATAGAAATAATTGAAAACTATGTACCTTTCAAACCAACGAATTGCCCTGAAAGTTCATACTAAGCTGATACTCGGATACTCCATTGTAGTTGAAACTCCTTACTCCAGAAAAATAACACGAGATGACTATTCTTGTATCTATCTGATAATGAAGAGTTTTTTTTATTTACGACGCAAAGGCAAACCTATAAAAAACCATGTTTATTTTAAGCAGAGAATTAATAGAATAAGTTTTTACCTAACAATTCATTTTCAAGGTCTCGTTCATAATTATTTTCTAAAAAATGTTTGGAACAAACAAATTCATTTTTGAGAGTGAATTTATCCCCTCTTTTGCAACGACGAATCCATTCTTTTTGCGAAGTTGTAGAAATCATATCCTTAGCAATAGGAAAAGAGTGAAATATTACATCAGTAACACTACTTTTCTTTAAAGTCAACTGATTGTTTTTGCAAGTTGACACTGCACAAATACGACCAGACATTTTAACTAAAAATTACAAGGTTACTTAATGGTTAAACAATTATTGCTATTACTTACAAAAATGTGAATATTTCCAATTTTTACCTTAATTTAATTTAAAAATGTTCAAAAAACAAAAAAAGTTCCACAATGGCGAAAAAAAAACCTCAAAACGGAAGAAAATAACATTGTCTTTATAGCGTCTACTCGCTAAACCAGTTTAAAATTTACTACAAAAGTCATGAAAGAGGTGGAAATTGAAATTAACGCAGACACAATTTTAGAGCAGACAATAGGATCTAATTGCAGTAGCTCATTTTCATCTAGTAGTTCTGATATTTCTACTAACATTCCTTTAATTTCAAATACAAATATTCCAGAAATAACAGAGGACTCTTTAGAATATATTGCTAGATACTTTGCTAAAAAGCATAAAAATGGTTTGGGCGATTATACTTATGAAATAAAAGCAGATCATAATTATAATATACCTTCTTGGGTCTAGAAACTTTCATTGAGAGGTTTTATTAAACCCACAGATAATTGGTAAAAAAAATTAAAAAGTGAAACAAGTTTTTCAAAAAACATAATTTGAATGGATTTAGAAAAGAGCCAGGAATTGTAAAAACTTTTTAAAAAAATTTTAAAAAGGGAAGATTTTCCTTCAAATATTATTTTTGAATTTTGTAAAGTGAGAGCAATTATCAAAATGAAATATAATAACTCAAAGGCCGACGAAAATAGGTCACTTGAAAGAAAAAAATTAAACAATTCTGATAATAGAAAAAAAATCGAAAATTAAATAAAGTAATACATTAGTCTAGTCCTTTAAATTCATTTTTCTACATTCGTGTAAAAAAAATATTTCAGATATACTTAGTGGATAAAGTAGTTTCTTTTTGCTTTAATGTAGTATTATAATATATTAAATTGTAGATTTATCAATCTCATTATTTATGGAACAAAGTTTAAGTAATTCTTTATTAAAACAATAAAAAATTAAAAACCGTATCTTGTATATGTAAAAAAGTTGTTACACCTATAAACAATTTATTACTTATATCTTTTTGATTATCAAGCGTTTATTATAAAAGATGGAACAAAAGTTATAAGAAAAATGTTTAGATAATTCTATTATCTAAAACAAAGTTCAATACAAAATTTTTGGATGAGTTACAGTTCTCACGAAAATAATAAAAAACCGATGAAACCTCCTACTTTTGAAAAGGGCAAAATGGATGGCCCTATAATCCACAAAAGAAAAATTTTTACTTTGTATTAATCCATTTATATTAAGTATTCAATCCTGTATAAGAATAATATTTCAATAAGGAATTTATATGAAATTTGTTTATTTTAATTTAAAAGTGCAGTACCTAATCAATCCAGTCACCACTGTTACGTCACGAGATCACGTGACGTCTCTAACAAAATCGCAAAAGTAAGCAATCCTGTATGTTCAATACTTCTTCTTCTTTTTCCATTGATGTCTTCAGCTGCCAGGAGTTCCAGGATCATGTTGCTACCTCAGGTGGAGCCCACACTGAAGTGGATCTAAAACAAAGTTCAACTGTAATTCGAAGATTGACACAGTATACTATAAGTATACTGTGACATTGACGTCATATCATGTCAATAATTGACATTTGACTATTTTCAGGAAGGTTACGGGCGACGTGTCAAAACACTCAACCGGTGTGGGAAAAAATTCAATACTTCAGGAAAAATGACGAAAATAATTCCAGTTATTTCTAAGTTTTACAATGAATACCGTAGTAAAACTTCAAAAAAGCTCAAGGTTATCGATGCTTATTTATTGTACATTCTACTCACTGGGATTGTCCAATTTGTGTATTGCCTACTGGTAGGAACATTTCCTTTCAATGCTTTCCTAAGTGGCTTTATCTCATGTGTAAGCTGTTTCGTATTAGCTGGTAAGTATAAATCGAGTGTTCTTAGAGCTGTTAGATCCTATTTATATCTACAGTGTTTGAAGCTTGATTGGAAGTTCTGAGAACTTAAGACCACAACAGCGAAAAATTTGTGTTGGAACAGTGTAATATTTGAATGAAGTAAAGAAATAACGTTTGCTTCTTTTGTAAAATTACACTGCCAAAAATGCTAGTGCAACCAAAGTTTGTTACGTTATAATACTCGTAACTAACGTAGAACTCTTACTGCATTAATTGTTTTAGAATAATTATTTGGCATTATGATACAAAAAGTGTTTAATTATATCATAGGTGTGGTCTGTTTTCCTAAATAATAGTTATATGTTTTTTTATGTTGTTTGCATCTTTCACTCATTTGGCCTATTTGTACTACCAGCCTATTGGCCTAGCCTGAATTTGCCTATTTGTATAGCTCAACTGAGCCATATCTTGAACTACCATCCAATACAAAAACCAAAATTATCTTCCCAAAGTCCCGATACGAACCCAGTTGGATATTTATGGGATAAATTGAGGCAGCAAAATAGTAACGCTCTTGCTGAGTAAACAATATTCTTTGTAGAAAACTGATATTTTGGAAAAATTTGCAAATTAGGAGTGATTCATAACATGTTACGCAGGACCAGGAGGAGATTATCCGAAATATTTGTATTCAATGTTATTTTGCTCTTATTTCTATTTTAGTTGATTGACATTTTTGGAGATAGATTTTTTTATTATATTTGGAAGTCTTTTGTACAGTTGTGATTTCATATATTTTAATATCTTATTAATGTATATGCTTGTAACAGTGAAAATTCTGAGATTTTGGAAGATGAGTTGACAGCATGTCCATCTATCAACTCCTGCTATATACCTTGTGGTTTTTTCTAAATTTTCAATATTCTGGAACAAGAACTAGATGCTTTCCGTGCTAAAATTCTATAGGAATTCACAATATGAAAGTTATGTATTTACACTCCAGTGTAGTTGTTGAATAATTGAATAGACTTAGAACTGGCCGATACTTAATGAAAATCCATATGAAAACTCATTAATCCAGTTTATTTAGTGAAAATCATACAATAAACTGTATTGATGAGTTTTAGTTGTTGATTGCTATCTTTTTGCAAATATGTACATGCTTGATTCATTCAATATTTTCTCTGATTTTCAAAACTCAGAAATTTTGTCTCATCTTGTTGTTGAATTGATCTATTAATAGAATTCACCTGTAAATTGTGAGAAGGGTTGATTTTCAAATATTATAATAATGTCATCGAGTTATAATAATGTCAAATTATACTATGAAATAGGAAAGAAAAATTGGATGCAGACCACTCCTATGTTCAAAGTTACAAAGTTTTGAAAAGTAGTACAATTTTGATTGCACCAGGTTTTTGACCATCAGTATAGCTATTTGTGCCTAAGTAGTAACTAAAGGATCCTGGCTTAGAATTTTTCAACCCTAGACATTCTCAACAATGTAACTCCATTTTTTTTTTCAGTATGTCTGAGACTTCAGGTGAACCCCGAAAATAAGAACCAGTTCAGTGGTATCAGTCCTGAGAGAGGATTCGCAGACTTCATCTTCGCACATGTTGTGCTTCATTTAGTAGTTATGAATTTCATTGGATGAAAAATTTGTTACACGCTGTTTAATTTTATAAATAAGCTTCATTAAATTTTTTTTCGTATATTAATTTTTTATTAAATCAAGAGGCTCCTTTATGTTTATCAAATTTGTCCAGAGAAATATCTGAATAAACCATTAAAAGTCTACATCCGATATAATTTGTTTATACTATCTATTGTAGATTTCTTACTTTAAGAATATCCTGAATAAATTATCTAATATTTTTTCATTTTGAATGTATGTATATGTATACCCATCGTTTTATTATATCCCTTGTTAATCAGTTTACTTATTGGGACACACCCATAAAGTGGTGCAACATCTCAATCGAAAGGGGGTGATAAGGGGAACAGAATGGTAGGGGTTTTAGAGCCAGGAAAATATTTCACTCTAACCTAAATTCAAACTTTCAAGGTAGGAAATAACTGTTGAACCCCGTTTTCCGGGTTTAATTCAACCAATAGAATCAGAATCTGCTGTGATGATAAATAGAGCACTTCCTCTGGAACTGAGGAACTGCTTTAACAAAGCAGGGATCGATCGGCTCGAGACAATTACAGGTCTATTCACTGGAGACTGCAACAAATGGGCAGAAACAGCTCCTCATATTTTATGGGAATGTGAAGCATTGGATCACAGAAGGTAAACTTCAACTCAACACTCCGAAAATAACTTATAAAATCAATCATAATTATAGGTTAGTTTTATAATTATGAAGGGTTCACATGCTGGCTTTTCGCTTCCTATAGCGTCACAACGTATTGTGTTCTCATTGGCCGAATGGTGTCTGAAATATTTCACTAGCAACGCTAGTGGTTCTGTAGAGACAAACACTGCCTAATCCTGATATAAACATATGGTAAAGTACAATTAAAAAACAATGTTTTTAACGGAATAAAATGTTCCTGGAGCAAAACTAAAATTTGCAGCTGTAAAGGATAACAATGTTGTAACAAAACGTTGGCTTGCATACCGTAATTAAAAAGTAACTGGAAAAAAGTGAATTGAAAGACAGGTTAGTGATAAAAGAAATTTAAAATAATTATGAATTTGAGATTTATTTTCGAGTGAAAAATGTTGGCATTATACTATACTACATTTATATCAGATTCATATTTTTAAATAATAAATTAATATTACGTAAATAACACTGTTTTACATGTGATTGGTTTATGTTTGTCCCTACTACTAGTGCTGCCTCTCGTGACACGTTCGCTGTACTATTCTCAGGAAAAAGGCTCATTACAGTCCGACATTTCGCGGAAAAAGCGGAGATTGTTCGGTTAGATTGGTTAGAAGCAAAAGGATCGTCATGGCATTTCGTTGTATGAAAAACCATAATAAAATGCTGATTTAAGTTCCTATTATAGTAAATGATATAGTTGTTGAATTTACGGTCACCAATGAAGACATTTATATTTTATCAACTAGTAGATATTGCATTTGTAGTTGAGTGTTTTTTATAATAGATGGAAATAACACCCCAATTTTTCCATTTGGAAGGAAAGTTGAAGTTTAAAAAAGACTGACGTTTAACGTCACTACCATTGAAACTTTTCCACTTTTTTCAAACCATGTTCCAAAATGTCTTATCGGTAGTTGAAAGGATCAATAAATATTTCATTTTATTTTAACTCGATCAAATATATCTTTGAAGAAATCAAAAGTATTTGTTTCGTATTATGAAATGTTTATTTCAGAACTAGAACATTGAATAATGAAATTTGAATGAGTTTTACGAGGTGTCAAACTCACATGTTAGTGACGTCACGCCCATCGTTTTTTATTCGATTTTGAAAAACTACAAACAATAAATGTGAAACCAGGTAGATATAGTTTTCACCTGTGTGGTTTTCCCAATATTAGTATAAAGGTCCATTCATACGCAACTCAAATTATGTACATAAGAATATGATGTATACATCCACAAACTATACTCTGTCAATCTAAGCAAAAAAGTGCTCCATAACAATATCATGCTTAGTGCACGTGATCTTCCAGACAAGGCTACTTGTACAGAGTCGCACTAAAGAACGACCGATTTTTTTTATAATATGCGGCTAGGTATAGGATTTTTTTTAGGTGGAGTGTAGAGACACAAATTAGCAGTTTTTTCAGCCGTATCAGTACTTGACATCTTAAAAATTTAAACTTCAAAATACCGTATGTGTACAAACCACAGGCGTTAAATCGTAACTGACCACTCCGACACTGTAACATGAATATCGCCAGCCGATTGCAGTTAAATCTGATTCGCTACCTTAAGGAGGCTTGTTTATTTTAACCAATAGATGCAAATGTGCGTGATGATCGTGCTTTGTTCACGCATCTATCATTGTTTGGGTTACTTTGTTTGTTGGTACAGTTGGTACAGTTTAGTACAGGGTACTTTCTTCACATGAACATCACTTTTTGAAATAGCTTCAATATTCTCCATAGAGTTCGCTACTTGAACTTCCCTGCAGAGTACCCTTGAAACTTAAAATTTGATAAAATTTTGATGAATGCTTTCTCACTCAATTAATATAGTTTGTGAATTAATACACAAGCTTTCTTTATAATCTGCGCCAGCCTTCTCACTAATCTTTGGACGGGCACCAAAAATAATTCCATAATTTACATAAGAATTGAGTTAGTTGTCAAATTAAATTTCAAATTTTAATTTCACTAAGATTACATTTATATAATGTTCTAATCTCGACTGCAATTGTTTTCTTATCAGTTCTATCCTTTGTGGTTTTGATAATTAAATAGAGTGAATATCCAGAAAAAAAGCATTCAATTATAGATAGAATAAAAGATCAAAGATTTATAGCTGTTGAATTTTTAGTGGGGTGTAAGTTTGGCTTTTACACTGATTTTTACGAGGGGAGTAGTTCAAACGTACCTTTCTGATATCATTTTTTCAATACAAATAAAGTAAATATCTGTATCAAAATATATAAACACGACTTGGTAGTGGAGGAATGGGTGAATATGATTCCTATTCAAAAATTACCGCTGTTCCAAAACACGGTCTGAAAGTTAAGTTGAATCATGAATATCCCAAGAAGAGAAATCAAAGTTTCATTCCACCATTGAGGGTTATTATTCATTTATTGCCGCTGTTATTAAGGTGGGTAAAATTATTTTTTCTCGACAAATATATGCTTCATTGTTTATTAAATAAAATTTTCCAATATTCGTAACTCATTAGGTCTTTTGATCAGCTTCTTTCCTAAGAACTTTTTCATAATTGTGTTTGCAGATACTTATGGTATTATATAAAAACAAAATGGAAAGGAAGACATGTAGTAATGGATTTCATCGGTCCGAGGGACTCCAAACAAATATATGGTAAGCACTGTAATTTATTGAAAATGTAAGTGTTAATACTATAATTTTCTAAGAGAAATCAAAATCAGTTTGAAGACATCGTTGAGGGAATAAACAGACCTAATAAGAAACATTCGTGTCTTCCAATATTCGTACCCTGTAGGATCTAGTAAATGAGAGAGATAAATATTATTTATTGTCTGAAGAACAGAAATACACGATGGACTTCGAATTGCAGATGCTTTTCGTTCTTATAGTGGCAGGTCTTCATAGAAATCAATCCAGTAGATAACCTACAGACTGGGTATTATCCGTTGTCAGTGCCGAAAAGATCCAACCCAAACAGCAGAATGCCTGGTACTTGAGTAATTTAATTGTAGATCTATTGCATACATGAAACCTTCATCTGAAAGATTCGTTAACTACCATCAGCTCGACTCGTGAACAAAGCCCCAAGCGTGTGCAAGATGACTTGTCAGATATAAAGTCTCTGTTCATCATGGTATTAGCTGGGAAAGTAGTTGTTTCCCCTCTGGACATGAGATTTTTCAAATATTATTTTAAAATATTTGACTGATTCTGAAACTTTCATGAATAGTCAAAGAATACAAATTCACTCATCGGGAACACATAACCCAGGTCATCATAATCATATTTCAGGTGTTCCGATTGGAGGAATTGGCAGTGGCACTGTGGGTAGAGGCTTCAAGGGAGAATTTTGCAGATTCCAAATGAGGCCTGGCCTCTACGAGTGGAATACTGTCGACGCCAATCAATTTATAGTCACCATCAAAGATGAGAATCAACAAACAATTTTGCATAGTTTATTGTCCACTTTCTCGTAAGTATTATATACATACCGTCGTTCAAATTGGACAAAAGTGTCCTACTTTGGAAAACTAGATTAATCTATTACTAGAGTAATACATAGCAGAATTTGTGGCTACAAAAAACGATAAGAAAAACTTGTGGTCTGTTTTTAAAAAAATAAAGTCAATGATGAAATCTAATGAATAAAACTTCGCATTGCAAATTGGTTTATATCAGATTAAAACAAATGTGAAGTGGTATTGAAAGCTCATTCGCCTTTTTTGTTATATCATTCAAAATGGAGGCAGTAGAGCCAAAAAATTGGAAAATTCTAGATTTTGACAAGTATTCTAAAAACAACCACTGATATTCTCGATTTCTGGTTCACAAAATAGCAAACTTTTGTCCAATTTAACCGACCTTGAAGGTTCTTATCATTTACGAGATATCCATAGCGGGATAAACTAAAAAAACACCTGTAGCTTATGATATAATTTATTTTATCATACAATCAAAGGTAAACACAGTGATTATCCAAAAGTTCAGGGTCTACCTTTGGGATCTCTAGATAACATATATTTCTCAATTGCGTATTAATATCCATTGATTAGGTTGACCTACCTGAGTAACAGATACAACATCTACAATAATAGATCAATTTTTGGTTGATTTTGTATAATGAAGGTTCTTGCTGAGTTATATAGAACATTTCTGATCATGAAATTGTACTTTTAGAGCTGGACATTTTGAACTAATTCAATAAAATACGTTTTGAAAACTCTTTCGTTCATGAGCGTCAAGAGAATTAATGATTTCAATGAAGCCTTCAGCTGTTTTCATATTTTTCCACTCTATCATTTCAATACAATTACTTCTGAAAACAATCCTACAAGTGCAATAATAAGAGATGGGTAGATTATTCAATCTACCCATCCATAATTGAAAATCGAAATTCTTTCGGAGTATTTGATTCCTCTTGTTAAGTTGGAGCGAACATCAAAAATGTCACTTCATGGACTTTAGGCCGATGATGGTCACTATCTTGCACTGACGAGTGGCTATGGAGCCCGAAACCGGTTTTCAAGTGTGCCCATTCCAAAATTGAAGGTCGACTCTTTCAATTGTATTGCATATGCAGAAAATTTTCTGCAAAGATTCCTGCACTGACGTCTGTAGGATATAATGCAATGCCGTTCACGGTATCAGCCAGTTGAGTAGTTGTTTTCTGATAGGCGTCAGTCCATTCAACCTACTGTGTAGGTATATCCGAGACTTATTCTTCAACGCAGATAAAACAGAAATTATTCTTATTAATAATTAGCAAAACAGTGGAGAGCGTATTTTTCATGGAAAACAATGTGTCTCTAACAAATAATGATCACCATGTAAGATTTTTGGGACAAGTTTTTCAACTGGGAAGCTTCTATTAATAATTCAGAGTGTTTTATGGTTTTTAGAAAGACATCTTTGTCAGCCTGGAAAAGTACCATTGATGCAAGTAAATGTTACTACACTGGATTGTATCCAAGAGCTTGGACTGAATATGATTTATCAGAGTATGGGATCAAATTGATTTGTAGACAAATAAGTCCTGTGATACCACATGATTATGAAGTAAGTTTATAAATTTGTGCAGTTCTTGCAAACTCTCTTAAATATTTCTATTTTAGAATAGTTGTTTGCCTTGTGCTGTGTTTGTGTGGAATGTCGAAAACTTATCAAAAAAACAAAGAACTGTGACAGTGGCCTTCACATTCAAAAATGGTACTGGAAATAAAAAAGAGGACAAAAATTGTAAGTTTTCTGCCAAAATCAAATTTTCCTATGCTTGAACAAAAACTGAATACGTGTTTTTTTTTATGTTTTTAATTTTTTCTTCGTTCCTCTTGGACACATTTTCATTCATTTCTGTAGTTATGGAAACAACATCCCTCTCATTGTATTTTGGATTGTCACATCCAAATTAGGGATCAATGTCTTTTTAAACTATTCCTCGAAAATAATAGTTTCCATATTCTTATGATAGTCAACATTGCAGTCCTCAAGTTTTATCCACATAATTTCAAAGAATTCGGAATCCATCCTTTACTTCCTTCCGCAATGCACAATGAATAGTCGCGATCCTTTGTTTGCAGGCATGTTAGGCGTACACATTCTCGAACCATCAGTCCACCCTTTCGTGAGTGTCATACCAAGTTTCGTCCAAATAGAAAATTTGCCATTGTTCTTATCTATATTGAGTCATTTGTTCTAAGTATTTGTTACGCAATTCCACTATTATTCTGCTTTCCATAACTGCTTGACGTTTGTTTATTATTTTAAATCTAATTCCTAGTTTCTTTATCCAATTCTGAAGAGATTTGTCACAGCAGCTCATGTTATGGCCGGAAGTATTCAATTTCTTCTTTTGGATTTCAGTTGAAGCAATCTCATTGCTTTTGTAACAGTCTTATATTGTTTTTTTCAGTGATTTTATTAGATGAACATCTAAAGGTTTTGGTTATCCTGTATCACATCCTGTCTTGCGTTTATAAGGTTTGTTTTTGATTATTTTCAGATGAGAAAAGAATTTCGGTTCAATCTGATGTTGTTTGTTTTCCTCGAAACCAAACTTGAGATGTAGATTCTTATATTCATGGAAACATACTCCATGTGTTTCAATATTCAAATGCATATTGGAATCACTACACAGGAAAAAGTGTGCATTGTTATTTCACTCGTTATTAGTATTAGTACTGGTTCAAGGACGCCAGATTTTAAACAGATAACAAACATTTGTAAGTAATTATAACTATTCTTCACCGTAACATGACGTCAAATATTTAATAATATGACTCTTCAGCCAATCGAAACTCGGTTAGTAAAAATTATCCAATACGAACCACCAATTCTAAAGTCTACGTGGACTAGTTCGCATCCGGTTTATTTCTATGTTTTGTTTTTTTGGTCTTTGAGAGTGCCGCCAACTTTAAGACTGCACAATATCCTTTACTTCGACTATACCTAGTATCACATTTTACCAAAATATACTTTCAGCGACCAGTAGTTCGAAATCGTTCACATACGAAAATACAGAGGGCGTCATTCTCCATCACACCATTGATAAAATGCACTGCGGTTACGCTCTTTCGGCAAGACCCGGAACAGACGTCTCAATATCGAAATGCTTATACTTCGATCCAAAATCGGATGGCTCGGAACCGTGGACTCAGTTGAAGGAAAACGGCGAGTTTGACAAGCTTAAAAAATCATTTCACGAACAGGTATTTGGTGAGATGGCTTGTGGGATCGCTGCTAAACTAACCGTATCTCCTAACGAATCGAAAGTGCTGGAGATGAACTTGGTGTGGGATATGCCTACAATTAATTTTCCGAATAAGTTGAAGAGTTATAACAGGTTTTATACGAAGCAGTTTGGAGTTGAGAACGCGGTGCTAAAGATTGTTGCTCACGCTTTTGATAATTACACTGCCTGGGAGCAGTGTATTTATGACTGGCAGAAGATTGTTCTGGATGACAGGTATGTTGAATTTATTGTTATAATAATAATTTGTTACAGGAAATAAATAACAATCTTATCGTATGACAGTTATTTTGCAATATCACTCTTCTTGTTTGAAGAACAAATCATACCATTATCAATATCTCAACCAGACTATCATTTCAGGACAGCAGAACGCGAATAATAGCTCTACTGGTCAGAATAACATTCAAAAACGTCCATACCTCCTCAATCACTTGACATAAATTCTTATGGGAATTTATTGTTTTATGTCTGATAGATAGTTGAAATAAGAGGTATAACTAGACCCTCCTATTATTTGAAGAATAAACGTTGGTAGCCTTTTAACGTGAATTTTGTCCTACCTTGATATTTTGTCCCATTCTAAAGTTGAGAGAATATTATTTAAGTAGGCACTGTATACATTACATACAATGAGACCTGTTTCTAGAGGGTCACTCATTAAGTGCTCCCTAGCTTTTAAATTAAATAAAACACAGTGTGTCTGAGATATCCAAATTTTTTATTAGTTCGAATTAATTTCTGACTGGCCACTGTCAACTAAGGAAACATATCCATATTGTATTGTATTGCACTTCATCGGTCAGTAATAGACAACATAGTGTTTTGACAAGTCATTGACTACACCTAATCCTAAAACTAAATAAAATATGTTTATGTCTAAAATATACATATTGGATTTCACAATAATTATTATACATTTTCACGACACTGTTTTCTGGATTCCAAATTTCAAAATTTATAAAATTTATTTACATGTTTGTTAAAATGGGTTTAATAATGTTACACACAGTTTATCGACTAACATTGAGGAAATCTAAATTCAGAGATGTCATAATAGGCAGAGCATTGTGAGTTTTCAGTTTTGCTTCAAAAATTGCTAATGGAGCTTCTTTGATAAAGTCTGGTAGAGAGTTGAATAACCTGATAGCAATAAATTTTTTATTTGTAGAGGTTAATCTGTTATTTGGAATAGCGATATGGGATCTCATTCTAGTCAGATAATTGTGTGTATCTCCATTAAGTATATACAAATGCATGTGCTTATGTAGATTAGTTAGT